>JAJDMY020000272.1:0-55543 GCA_022345705.2 Sabuloglossum arenarium
AATGTAGTTTCGCGTTTATAAAAGCGTGGGGAGGAACAAAATCCGACAAATAACCTTCATTACGTTACTGAGTATAACTTAGCGGAAGCGCAGTTATCCCCTCGCAGTAATATCCAGTGCCTGTATCTAAATCTAGATATAGCAGATCACAGTTTTTGTATGGAATAAGCCATCGCATAGTCTTACGTATCACAAGTGCAAAGTCAACGATGGATTATCCAAACCCTAGCCCCCACCATATAAGTCTATCCATACCAGAGCATTCTGCATAAAGTGTGGACTGTACCTGCACTCATTATCAAGCTTGGCCTTCTCGATCTGTCCAATTTTTTCTCTGACTCTTTCGATAAGGACGAGCCTCTGCTTTTCGGATAGCAGCAAAGGCGAGGCCAACACCGTTCGTAAAAACGCCCAGATCGACTCAAGATCCCAATCAAAATTAAGTGCAAAGCACAAAATCTTCTCCGCGTTTGAGGCGGCTAAATCTTGGAGCTCAGCCTCTTCACTTGCTCGATTATAGAGGAAGAGTAAGAAAGACCACCCGGACGTATCGCTTTGGTGCTTCAGGCACCACTCCTGTACCAATGCCATGATGTGTGTGAGGCTAGAGACTATAGTTGCTCCATCAGAACCAGTTCGAGTATTTTCAACTAACCATCGTGCGTGAGACCAAGCGTAGTAATTCTTCGGATGCTTCTCTGCAGCTTTCATTATTATCAGGAGCTCTGGCTTGTAGACGTGCTGCCAAAACCAATCTGCGTCATACGATTTGACGTGCGTCTTATCATCACAGCGAAGGTATGTAAGCTGCTGTTGCAGCACCCATCGACGATGATACCAGAGAGTCGGAGATTTAGTATGCCGGTGAAGAGGAGAAGTGAGCAAGGTCTCAATCGCTATAAGTTCGTGCTGTGTTGCCTGTAGCATTAAGCGGCTCCCGGATTCATCTGTGACATCTTTCTGGCACTCCAACAAAATCCTTTTCCTAAGATTTGCCGCCGTAAGATGCTCTGGGTCGAAGAGCAAGATCACAAAAGTAGCAAGAAGAACATCGTCAATGCCCACACTGGTACGGGAGACGTCCAGAAACTTATATAGATTTTGACGAGCTATGGTGAAAGCGCGAACAAGAACCTTCTTGGAAATACCAATGCTGTCGTGATCGACCAAAATCAGTGGTGACGAACGTCCTTCGACTGAAGGAATGGGAAAATCCGAAGGAAGAATCTCGATAGCCAGCACTTGAGACAAGCCGACGCAAGTCCGAAATGCGTCGTAGGCATCTGTTGCTGTGCCAGCCATGGAGATGAAGACTTTAGGGAAACTTGATAGACCAAGGCGACGACAGAACTTCTGATGTCGAGAGGCTCTTTTATCCGTTTTTGGCTTAGTTAGAGGCAACGCTGCCGTTCCAAGTCGGCTGGAATATTGCAACACCAAAGCCTCACCTCGTCCATTTTATATTTTTTCGGGACGCCTCAGCTTCGAAACTGGGATCTTCGTTTCTCCAGAATGCCTTCCTTACTACTTACCGTATTCATCCTGCAGGTGATGGTCGAGCTGGTGAATACCATGGGAGCATCAGCCATAAACAATCTTGTACGTCCCTCTAGCTATACTCTCCCTGAATTGCTGGCGCTGACTGTTTTTAAGTTCTGGATGCTCTATAATCAGCTGCCGACTCGTACCTCCAAAGCAGCTCGAGATCAATGGCGACTGCAGCGAGAAGTCCTCAAGCTCCGAACAGAAATGAACAGTACGAGTAGCCAGGATGAGTTCGCCAGGTGGGCGAAGCTGCGAAGACAGCATGATAAGGCCATGGCTGAGTTCGAGAAGACATGTGGGAAATTCTTATGCCCATTCGTAAATTCCTTCTTATCACTAACACCACCTCCGCCTCAGCTTTTACTGTCAACGCAGCACGCACTGCCTTTGACAGTTTCTTCGCCATCGCCCGCTGGCTTAGTACAAATGGCCTTAGACTTTTCCTGCAATTCTGGTATTATAATCAAGCGCTTTTCTGGATCCCGCAAGGCTGGGCACCTGGGTATGTGGAATGGCTGCTGGCATTTCCAAAAGCGCCGACAGGAAGCATCAGTATCCAGATATGGAGCTTGGCATGTGCGAGCGTCGTATCGTTAATCAGTGCAGTGGTGTTGGTGGTCTATCCCCATCTTGTACAGAAGTCGAGGCAACCCAGGTTTATGGCAGCGGCAGGTCCGCCTCCAGCAACGTCGAGCAAGGTGACGAGTGAGATGGAGAAGGATTCGTAAATAAAATCGCGAGCATTTGATCATTTCGGCATTACATACAAGGCACCATGTAGATATTGACGATTATGAATATCCGTCATGTCAAGTGGAAGACCGGGTCTCAATCGCACAGACAAATATAAAATGTGTCTCATCAAATTGACGCAAGGTCCTCATAGCTTCCGCTAAGACGCTGCAACACGAAGTGAGAGTCCTCTTGGCAGAGGCATGTTGGGTCAATATCGGCAGACCTTTTTGACTTTGAGTGACCACGGAGGTTTGAGGATCGCCAAAGCTTCGAAAGTGCCTGAGTGGGAGGGAGTTGAGGGAGAGGGTGGGTATGAACAGCAATTATTATTCGCTACGTACATGTGCTGAGAGTGTGAAGAAAAGTCATGATGGTTGTTTCGTTAGGTTGAAGGAAGGTATGGGATGGAGAGTTGGAGGAGCAGAAAGTCGCCAGTGCTGGATGACTCAGCAGAGAACACGGACCACCTTCAATCGAGTCCTCGTTCATCCATCCTTCTTTCATCTGCTCGTTCTCACCAACGGACCAAGTCCAGTCTCGTCCTCTGTTCTTCGGTCATGGTATCTTGGGCAACGTATAGCCTCTCCCTGCTGTTTGTTGCAAATGCAAACAAGACGTCTGTCACAAACCCCAACTGACAATACATGCTTGCTACCCAGTGCCAAAACCGCCCTCTTCGCCTTTGGACCGCTACTCATTCCCCGTCTGCTTTACTACTACCGCTCTTACCGCGCCTCTAGCGCCTCCTCCGCCAGTGCCCCACGGCGTCCAATCCGTCCCATACCGCGACATGTCGCCCGTGCCCTCGTTATCCTCTTGGTCTCTTCATGCGCCTTCCTTGTCTTATCACTTCCTTATTTCCAGCCCGAGAACATCTTCACCGCAACCGAAAGCCGTCTGCAGACTCCCGTAGAAGTCATCTTCAACCGGCTGCAGAATGTCCGACCTCTAACGGCACAGGACATCTCCCTGAAGTCTAAGCTCGTCACTTTGGACGCACGTCTCCTCTACTTGACCTACGGTCCTGACCCGCTAGCAGAGTGTCTTTTCTGCAACTCAGATAACCCGATCTCCTATCTCTACTATGCCCTTCCCTCTATTGTCGCACCCCACATCTTGCATACCACAGTCCTTGGTATTATCACATCATCGCTGCTATTTGGCAGCGAGGGTAATCTCTGGCGCACCACGGCAACTACCATGAGCATTACGGTGGCGCTTGTTGAAATTTACACGATTTCCACATACAATCACAGACTCAATTCACGCGCACTACGACCGACGGATCTTGATGCTTTTTACTGGCGCTTACCGCTGTTACGCGGTGTTGCAATCGCAGCCTTTGACGCCATACTAGGGGTGCTGTTATACCTGTCGTCTACTAACAGGCGATTTGTCTCACCTATCACACCTGCCGAGCGGCTAGAAAGCGCGACACGAGTCTTAGAGGCTACAAGCAACAAGTTGCGCGCAGATGGCGTTGTACGTGGCGCCATTGTTCGGGACGAAGGGCTGCGCGGAAAGATGCAAAACTACTGGGTCGCGGAAGGGAACATCATGGGCGAGGTGTACGAAGAGCGAGAGGTGGTCGATAGCGTGAAGGGAGCGCTTGGGCGCTTGGACATGCAGCGGATTACGGAGGAGGCCAGCCGTTATGCGGATGGCGTTATAGGGGGATTTCAAGTACTGCAGCCAGAAGGAACAACTAAGGTGTAAATTTGGATGGTGCTCGGAGATTTGTCCAAAGGAGTGAGTTCTCAAAGGGGATATGGCGTTCCGGAATTGGGTTATATGTAGATCTATCTCTGTGGGCATTTGCATCATACTGTGCTTCTATTGGGATACAAATGTTCCGTCCCGGTTATTATGAGAAATCCAAATTCCGCGAATGGAATTGTCTAGAGGTTTCGCATCTGGAGGAGAGTGCTGCGATGAGTAGTTAGCGCGCCATGTTCACGCCATACCGTTAGGATTCAGCTCCGGCTACTGTAAAGAAAATGCTTCGTTGTGGACTCGGGAGGTTGATCCAAGTGATTACATTATGGATTCATGCACTCAAGGGAGCGCCCCCCTTAACCCTTTTTTTTAAATAAATGGGTAAAATCTCCCTTCCGCCCAGTACCCGTGGATGAATATGAATATGAATTAAAATAATTAGGAGGGAGTAAATGAACAAGGTAGATAAGGCGAAGGGGAAGCTTGGATTTATTACTCTGTGCGTCCCAACTAGCCACACCATCACCACCTTTGAATAATATGGGACATTTTCCAAAATAATACTTGCTTTCCTGAATATGACATTGTGTGGAAAAGAACCATGTAACTAGTCCATTTACGAGAAGTCCTGACACTTCGCGACGGGCGCGGACAGATACATTGGCACTTTGTGACGCCCCTTGTGCCGCCCTTTGTCCAAACATGTCACACTTCTCACACAAAACTCTGCTCTTTCTGTTCCCCGCCACCGATATGAAGTATGGAGAGGGGGTGTTTACTAGTGAACATGCATTGTCCGGACTGCTTCTCTGGTGCTTCCTCATTTACCCTACTATCTGTTCAGATTGACCTATACGAACAATCTATCATAGAGATGACCATTCACTTTAACATGGAGAACCCCCCCATTTTTTTGCCCCTCTAAGCACCTAGTAAAGAAAGCCTCTCGAGTGCCTTTATAGGAGGTGGTTCCCGGGGCTTCGCAATCTCTTCCAGGCTGTCCTGCAACACGCCATTCCCTCCACCAGGTCTCATTATCCGGCTATATGCATCTATCACAGTCATTTGCACTCTCTTGTCCGTTCCAAAGACCTCGTCCACACATCCTCTTATCAACTCAATAACATCATTCAACGCCGCCTCGATCGCCATAGCGCGCTCTCGCATCCTCCTTCTTAGTAGACCTTGAACGAGCCGCTCGATCTCATCCCTTACGCTGTTCACGCGGTCGATCAAGCGACCAATGGACTTTATCAGATACTCTTCTTCATAGACACTGCCCTTTTTACCTCGTGCCCGTTTTCGCTCCTCCCGTCGTCTGTTTTTTGAAGTCCTGCGGGTTGTCTGAGTGTTCACCGTGCTCGTGCGACCTGTGTATCGTGTAAAGAGCGATGCGGAAGTTGAGGCGTTTGTGGGCGCTAAAGAGACGTTATCCGGGGCGTCTGTCTCCGCTGCGCCTTCGAAGTATGCAACTTCTTCGTATCAGTAAAACGAAAGCTTAACTGAATAGGGAGGAGCCTACAGGGATCCTCCTCCTTTTTAGCTCTCAGCTCACGCAATCGCGGGACCTGCGCAAGGATCTGGCCTTTGCAATCTGCGAGGAGCTCTGCACTAGTTGCAAGTCCATCTACCAAACCTTGGTTGATGACTGACTCAAGAAGATCCTCTCTTCCCCATGAAACCACAATTCGCATGGCATCTGCGAAGAGGTGACCCTTACAGAATGTTCGAGCAGCAGATTCAACATCTTGTCCATAGTCAAGGTAGATGCCTGCGGAATTGGCGTAATCTTTAGCATCGTAAAGGCTCTCTGCTAGAGCGATGGCAAGCTCTTTCATCTGCGTTGCAGGAATTGATGCTTGAGCAGCGCAAAACAAAGTCTCGCGCCACAAACCCGCAGCTCGGTATGCGCCCATGGCCTCTTTATACATCGACAAGTATTCGAACGCTTGTATCGTTAGTCATGGATCTAATGTTTAAAGATTAAAGACTGACCTATTCCAGCTTCCTTGAAGTTTGACCGGTCATTTAGATAGTCTGCATAAAGCCTCATGATTTCGTTTAATCTCTCTATTTGATACCTGTAAAGTTCCAGCGCCTCTTTATACAGTTGGTTCTTCACGGTGTAATCTTTTATCTCGTCGATGACACCGAGCTCATGCAGATGTTTCAGGGCTCTTGCAAAGCGGCTGAGATGATTGTCGATGGAGAACTTCCGTCGGCCCTGCGGCAGTTCTTGAAGCTTTTGTAGGAAGGGTAGATACTCCCGCGGATCCTAGATGCCATATTAATTTCTAGAACACGTTGCAGATTGAGAAAAATGGCTTAGAGGCCATACCATCTGTGATTGTTGCGCTACAAGCAAGGCCAAATCAAGGTCGTAGAGCCCTAATGCGTGATCGTAAAGTCGATTGATGTCTGCTAGGAAGCATATGTGTTCCACAGCCTTCTCAGCTGCCTCTGGCCCGCCTTATGCACAACCATAAGCAATGGATTTAGCTAGAGAATATATTCAGATCCTCACCTCTGAGCCTAGCAACAACTGACAGGCCGGCATCGAGGTCAGGAGGAGATTTGCAGACATGTGCCGTGATGATATTCTGAAGATTTGTTGACACCCTAGTCTGCAACGCTTCCAGGAAGCCATTGCAAATACGATTAACCTTGGATGTTTCTGTGTTTGAACAATTTATCCCGCTTGACACAGCGGAAGTGTCGCCGTTTACACTAACGTATTGCAGCGTCTCCCTGTACATGGTCTCTGAGACATCTTCTTCTCTATCAAACTTATTAGCATGTCAATTTATGGCGAACCTGGGAGGTATACTTTAGTTGAGACAAGAACAAGTCAATATGCTCAACCTTTCTGACCTGATCGATAAAAACTCCCACGTTCGACATAAATTGACTGGGAGCATGGTCATGCAAAATATTCATGTCCACTCGGTGATTGCGGCATGCAAGGAAGGCAGCCTTGTAGTTCTTAGAAGAGATGCTCCTCCGGATGCCTGCAAGAACAAGTGCCCGGGGAAAGATAGTTTCTAAATTACCACGCGGCATTTGCAATACAAGGGAGAATGATGTTGGCATAACAGCAATCAATCTTGCGCCACGCTCTATGGCACGACATCTTTCATCCGTCTCGGGATCGTCTGGCGGGATCATAAATGCCTCAGAAAAAGGAGAGTGCCATTCTACACCAGCATCAGCGCCGTAACAGAGGGGAAAGGGAAGGAAGGGTTCAGTACTTTCAGCACTGCTGATGTGGACAAACTTGAGGAGATGCTGAGTAGTTGTAAAGACTAGATGCACCGGCGTGGTAATGAACGACGTACAGCCCCCCCTGACCAATACCTCACCATTTGCGCACAGGTCACCACGATCCGTGAGCGTAAAAGCGACTGTCTAATGACTTATTAGCAAATAACTCACATTGGAAACCCCTTACGACGAAAATTTACCTTGCCCTGACCATGAATTGTTCCCACCTGAGCTAGAGACACATATCGCCACTTCTGGTGTGATGGAGACTTGGCGATGTTGCTGAAATCTGTAAACTTTCCAGAGATATCTGCTTGACTGATTCTCCCTCCATACGACTGAACACATATTCTCTCATGATCTGACCTTGGAAAAATCCGAGCAACACCGAAATCAATGTGATGTTCGAATCTCCGAATGAGAGTGTTCTTAGTTAAATCAAGTTGATAGCCGTATATGTGAGTTCCCGACGGTCCAGAAAGGAGATAGAAGAGATCAGAATCACCAATAAAACAAATCTGGCGAACAAACTCCTCGTTGTCAACTGAAACACAACAGATTCGTCTTGGCGAAGGAATTGGCTTGGCCTTGACATCCCATTCCAGTACGTCAACAGCGTTGCGGCGGAGGACAGCTATGCGCTGGCCGGTTTGGCTTACGCATACATCAACCGCCTCTGATTCCAAAGACACCTCATGGAGGGCCATTGGTGGCGGAATGTTAGCCACTCGCAACGGCGTCAATTTCAATGTACCTAGAACGAAGTTAGCAACGCGCAATGTCTTTAGTGCTTGTGAATTACCGTACATCCGTCGACGACTGCTACGATCCCAAAGTCATAGGGAGGCGAGGCAAGTCCTCCAGCACACGAGAAAACGTACTCCAATATGTGCATCGTGTCTAGCAATAGTTAGCATGTGAAGCGTAATCTTCCCACTCAGTGACATACCTCCGAGAGAAACGGCAAGTCTCAGAGGCGCTTCTGGATTCCAAGAGAGTGTGGTCGCCGCCGATACGTTATTAGGGTTCGTAAAACGAAGCTCTTGCTTCAAGTAATAGTGATAATTCCCCATGGTCCATAGCTGCACTCTATCCTTAAAACAGACCGCGAGGACTGTCGAATCCCCATTCCATTTTAATTCAATATCTGAAGCCCAGGTTTCCATCCCTTCTGGAGTTAAGCGCAAATTAAATTGGCCATGGCGGAGTCCATTTCGTTCGAAGAAAACGACCTCGATCCGATCCTCCAGCCGTTGAATGCCCGCCATTAAGTTTCCAACAGGCCTCCAGCTTAAAGCTCCCTCCAAGCCATCTGCAGGCTCGCTGACGCCATCCAGAGTTCCGTATCTGGAGTACACCCGGATAAGACGCCGCTTCCCAGCTTCAATACTCGATAC
This sequence comes from Sabuloglossum arenarium, assembly GCA_022345705.2. Taxonomy (NCBI): domain Eukaryota; kingdom Fungi; phylum Ascomycota; class Geoglossomycetes; order Geoglossales; family Geoglossaceae; genus Sabuloglossum; species Sabuloglossum arenarium. Next base: position 8,655 of record JAJDMY020000272.1, read on the forward strand.
CGCAACATAAGCACCATCACCCCTCCAACTGATATGTACCTTGCCTTTGTCGAATGGGCTGAGTCGACCCTCATCCACTCTCTCCGGCATCGTTGGATCATGCAGTGCCTTTGCTCGCTTTCCTTTAAATTGCGTCTCTGACTTTCCCCATCCAACGGAGACATGCTTTGAAGCTTGAAGATCATTTGGCGAATACGATGACTCCGTAAGAACTTCGAAATCCCGAGTCATCAGGAGAAAGGTCTCCACACAAGTGCTGATGGAGAGTATTTCCTCATCCGGTGACCATGCGGCAGCTGTAATACCTCCATCTACCGAACCAACGATCTCGATTTTTTCTTGCGAATCACTGGGTTCTTCGCGGACAAACACAATGTCGCCCCCTGCCAACACCAGACAAACAATCTTTTCATCTCCGAAATAGTGAACATTCAGTACCTTGTCGCACACAAGATCCGGTCTCGGGCATGGTGCATCCCATGAAGCAACATTGCATAATTGCCACGAGCATTCGTCAACACCTTTGGAGGAGCTTGGTTCGAGACGTTTTAGGTCTATAACCGCACACTCCTCTGATGGCCCAAACACGCACAACACAGAACCATATGAATCAGCGCTACCTCTCGTACACCACGTCGTAGCTACAAGAGGCAAGTCAGGCACCTCCGAAGAGGATATCTTCGAAGTGATGTCGTATGTGTTAAGAAGATTGCGCATGGTGGTACATGCAGGTTTCCATATGTATGGGGTGACTGACTTGCTGAACAATAGCAACGACAAGGGAGCAAATAGCGTGCAAATTGGGAAGTTGATGACAGGAAGAGAAAAAAAATTCAGACTATTGTTGCGGCTCTTTCGCCAAAAGTATCGAGTATTCAATTGATTTAGAGTCTACGGAATTTTGCCATCCGTGCATTCATCTTGTATAGTGCAGACTTGTAGTTCAATTGCGGATGTACAACTATATACGGTGCCAGTCCATGTCACTACTCTCCGTAACGGCTCTAGAGTGCGCCCAAGGCAATCTCCAAGTCAGCTTCATTGTCTCTCGATCCAGCCACGCCGCTTAATCCTTGTATGTTTGCCAGACTGTTGTGTCATCCTGTTAGTAGTTTATCGCCATGACAATCAAAAGTATAGATCAGTGTCCAGCCTACCAGCAATACCGATCGGAGTACCGAACCCGACAGCTAAATTCAACATCAGCACTGACGCAGGAGACGTTCGGCATTGAATCTTGCTCACCCATAAAAGTCCAGTATCTCAAGGCAAAGTACTTGGTCAATGGGTTGAACGGGATATTGCTCCGGGGTCCCTCGGGGTAATGGTAGGGACTACTCATGCGAGAAGGAGTGGCATGAAGTCCTCGTCGGGCAACACGAGAAGCCGAGTAAGCAGCTCTGAAGGCAGAGTGTGATGGCATCTGCGCAATTAGCGGTGTGTTATCGAACTGGAGAGCTGGACATGCCTTACCGTTGCAATTGGTTGATGTATATGTAACTCGACGAGGGTTGAGGTTTAATGATGAAGTCGGAGGATGTACTGAGTAGCGGCTTCAGGCTTGAGCACAAATGCCAAGCATCGCTAAGCGCTTTTCACGAAATGTATTCAGGAAAACGAACTGGGTCTTGCCCACAACCTCAAGACTGCCTTTTCTATCCTACTCCTCAGTGACGACTCCTTCCTTCTACGCCGATTCAAACTAGATCTGCAGCTTGCCGTCCTCTCTTCCTGCGATGGACGAGCTCTTCGGCGTCTTCGACGATCCACCTGTTGGCGCGAAACCAGCGAACTTGCAGCTGAAGTCCATAAAGACCGATACCAGCAAAAAGAGACAGGCCAATGGTGATGCCAAAGAAGCAAATGGTTCTGGTTCAGCTGCCGTGGGCCAAGACACTCTATCCGCAATCGGACAGAATGGTGGAGTGGAGGGAAAAGAGAACCAGGACGCTCTGCACGGTTCAAAGCGACAGCGTCGCGATGCGGAACCAGATCCAGTGGTGACAGACTCGTTTGAAACAGAGCAGTCGAGAGAAGTCGCAGCATCTGCCGGCCTACAGGCGACGAAAGATGAAGCTGCAGTTGTTCTTTCACATCAAGTCCGACATCAGGTAGCGTTGCCTCCGGAATACGACTATGTCCTAATCTCGGAACACAAAGCTCCAGAGACACCCGCGAGAACATGGCCGTTTACATTGGATCCCTTCCAGCAGGTCTCCATTGCCTCGATTGAGAGAGGGGAGAGCGTTCTGGTCTCGGCACATACCAGCGCTGGGAAAACGGTTGTAGCTGAGTACGCTATCGCACAGAGCTTGAAGAATAACCAGAGGGTCATCTACACAAGCCCTATCAAAGCTTTGAGCAACCAAAAGTATCGAGAGTTCACAGCAGAATTTGGAGATGTAGGCCTGATGACGGGAGACGTCACCATCAATCCTACTGCAACTTGTCTTGTGATGACAACTGAGGTTAGAAGCATTCAAGATCATCGCACACAACCTCGTACTGGCTAACGCATTGACAGATTCTCCGGTCTATGCTGTATCGAGGCTCAGAAATCATGAGAGAAGTTGCTTGGGTTATCTTTGATGAGGTGCACTACATGCGGGATAAAGGCAGGTTTGCCCAATGAATCTTGTTCACAGATTACTAACATCCGTAGCCCGTGGTGTTGTCTGGGAAGAAACGATCATCCTCTTGCCCGACAAAGTGCGTTACGTTTTCCTCTCAGCAACCATACCAAATGCGATGGAGTTCGCAGAATGGATTACAAAGACCCACAATCAACCGTGCCATGTTGTTTATACAGATTTTCGGCCCACCCCGCTCCAGCAGTATCTATTCCCAGCTGGTGCTGACGGAATTCATCTTGTCGTCGATGAAAAGGGTACTTTCCGAGAAGATAACTTTCAGAAGGCTATGGCCTCCATTGCGGAAATTCAAGGAGGCGACCCGGCCGACGTGAATACGAAATGGAAGGGAAAAGGTAAAGACAAGAAAACTAGCAAAGGAGGCACGAAAGGCCCTTCCGATATCTACAAAATCGTAAAGATGATAATGATGAAGAATTACAATCCCGTCATCGTCTTCAGCTTTAGCAAGCGGGAATGCGAGGCTTACGCCCTCCAGATGAGCGCTTTGGCATTCAATGATGAGTCGGAGAAGGCCATGGTCGCCAAGGTATTTGACAGCGCAATAGAGACGCTTTCTGAAGAGGACAAATCGTTGCCTCAGATACAGCATATCCTGCCTTTACTAAGACGAGGAATTGGTGTCCACCATTCAGGCCTTCTTCCAATTTTGAAGGAGACCATTGAAATTCTCTTCCAAGAAGGCTTGATCAAGGTTCTATTCGCGACAGAAACATTTTCCATTGGTCTCAACATGCCGGCTAAGACGGTGGTTTTCACCAGTGTCCGAAAATTTGATGGCATCTCCGAACGATGGATTACTCCCTCGGAATTCATCCAAATGTCCGGACGGGCTGGCCGAAGAGGCCTTGACGATCGAGGTATTGTCATTATGATGGTCAACTCACAGATGGATCCTGCCGTTGCCAAAGAGATTGTTCGGGGGGAACAAGACAAACTTAATTCTGCATTTTATCTGGGTTATAACATGATTCTCAATCTGATGAGGGTTGAAGGCATATCTCCCGAGTTCATGCTTGAGCGTTGTTTCTATCAATTCCAAAACACTGCCAGCGTTTCTGGTCTCGAAAAGGGTAATCACCTTTATTCTTCGCAGGCACTCCGATTGCTAACTCTCACTTCTAGAGTTACATGACCTTGAGATCGAGAGGAGCGCCATCGAGATTGCTGACGAGCCAACAATAAAAGATTACTTTGACTTGCGACAACAATTGAGTACCTACACGAAGGACATGATGGAAGTCATCAACCACCCCAATTACTGTCTTCAGTTTATGCAACCTGGCCGTCTCGTCAAAATTAAGTACCTAGAGTACGACTTTGGCTGGGGGGCAGTAGTCGATTTCACCCCGCGGCGACCAGGGAATGGGCAGAAGGCAGAAGATTTTTCTCCACAGCAATCGTACATAATCGATGTATTGTTGTCAGTTTCAGATAATACTTCTGTTGGCACACAAACCCACAAAGAGCTTCCCGAGGGAGTGAGGCCCCCCGCTGAGGGTGAAAAGGGGAAGATGGAAATAGTCCCGGTCCTTCTGTCTTGCATTCAAGGGATCGGTCAAGTACGTCTATTCTTGCCTAAAGATCTCCGGTCTGCAGAGCAGAGGAATACGGTGAGGAAATCTCTTGAGGAGGTGCAGCGAAGATTTCCAGATGGGATTGGCCTTCTAGATCCCATTGAAAATATGGGCATCACAGACGAATCGTTCAGACACCTGCTTCGGGTATGGTCGATCTCTAAATTGAAATTTATCTTCTCCAAGGCGATGCTGATATGATTAATAGAAAATCGAAATTTTAGAATCTCGACTCTTGTCGAACCCGCTGCATAATTCACCTCGCCTACGCGACTTGTATAATCAATATGCGCATAAGACCCGACTGCAACTAAAGGCTAAAGACATCAAGAAACAAATTACCCAAGCTCTATCTATCATTCAATTGGATGAACTGAAGTACAGGAAGCGTGTTCTGCGACGTCTGCAGTTTATCAATGAGTCCGAAGTTATTCAATTGAAGGCCAGGGTGGCCTGCGAGATCAGCACGGGCGACGAGGTGTTGCTGAGCGAGCTGCTGCTCAATCGATTCTTTAATGAGCTAACCCCTGAGCTCTGCGCAGCCGTGTTGACCTGTTTCATATCAGAGGAAAAGAGTAAAAAGAAAACAACACTCAGAGAAGAACTGAACAAGCCATTCTTGGATATTCAAAGGCAGGCCAGGGTCATCGCGAAAGTTTCCCAAGAGAGCAAGCTGAAAGTAAGCGAGGATGAGTACGTACAGAAGTTTATGCCTGACTTAATGGAAGTTGTCTACGCATGGGCACAAGGGGCTTCTTTTGCGCAGATATGGTAGGACTATTTCATTTGCGTCTGCATCTTGGAACTTGCTGATGATAGGCAGTAAAATGACGGATATTTATGAAGGGAGCTTGATACGAATGTTTAGACAGCTGGAAGAGCTACTTAGGCAGATGGCACAGGCTGCGAAGGTTATGGGCAACAATGACCTTGAGCAGATGTTCGAGATGGCGCTCAATAAGGTGAGAAGGGATATCGTGGCTGCGCAGTCACTGTATCTTTAAGAATACTAAAGGGGGGGTAGCCTAGGTTAGTTATTACCTAATGGAAGACTATTCTTGCGTTCACAAAAAATTCATCATGGTCGATAGGATAATCGATAACAGATTCTAGATAAATCTCCTGCATCTTGGAGTGATGAAAACTAGATCATGACAGCCGGGTGACGGTTCTTGTCGTAGCGTATGTGGTCTATCAACATTATGTAATTCTCTCCTTAGACCTATCGTGATGTCGATTGCCTAGGAACTATCTTAGGATAGGTTTCGCTTTCAAGCCCGCTGTGGAAGAGACCTCTGCCATGCACACGACAGCCACCTCAATCGCATTCAACTATACCTCCCTAGCTATTCAATGTTACTCAGCACAGGCGACGACAAGTCATATCCACGTCACAGAATTATGATTAAATATTTAGTTCTGTTTAAGCATGCTTAATCGATGCCATGCTAATTTAATTCAATTCAGTCCCGGACAGGAGAAAAGACGCTTAAATGGAACACCTAAAATAGGAGATTCCAGCCATGTGCATACATAGTTACCACTATTTCGCAACGTGAAGGAGTACGGAGTAACGGATGCTTTTCCCGAGCTCTCGGTACTATACCACCCCCATGCACCATTGTTCCAGCACCCCCATCTTCACGCAGAAAGCATCCGAAGACCCACTATTCACTGCAGGTCAAATATAGAGAATGGCATTCTTGCAGGACTGGCTCCCGCCGTCCAGGGAGAATTGGGAGTTGGTGGTCAGGCTGTGGCAGTTTTTCCCTTTAGTTCGTTAGTCCCAGACCCTCGTTCGCCGAGTGCAATAAAGCGCATCTGATATCTTGGAGCACAGGTCACTGTCTTGCAATGGGTTGTGGATTACTATCCTCAGGGGAAGACTTCCGTTCACTCGCATTTCAATATCCCTGGCAAAATTGGATGGGCAACGATGGAGGCCCCAGGATCAATCATCCTTCTCTATATTATGGCTGAGCTTCCTCGGCAGAGCGGACTTAACTTATCCTTACCGTGGCAAAACTGGGTCATGGCAGGCCTCTTCGTATGTTTGCATCTGCGTCAGAATTCCATCGCATTTGCTGATTGACTCCTGGCGGCTCCTGGCAGTGCGTCCACTATATCTACCGCGCCATTCTCTCGCCCTTGTTCCTCAACCCGTCCATGTCTCCTATCCACATCTTGGTGTGGGGTAGTGCATTAACATTTCAGATCTTTAACGCCATCTCAATCGGCGGGTGGCTCGCCGGCTACGGTCCTACAGCACAGGGCGACTGGGCGGGCCGCGATCTTCATATCGGACTCGGAGTGACCATCTGGGCCTTTGGAATCGCTGGCAACTACCATCACGACGATTTGCTTCGTGAGATCCGTCGTGCAGCCGCAGGGACTCAGAAGGGGAGGTACGAAGCGCAGGGTGACGGAAAGCGGGAAAGTAAGACTGTTGATAAGGTGTACATGCTACCTCATGGGGGGTTGTTTGAATGGATTTTGTATCCTCACTTCTTGTGCGAGTGGATCGAGTGGACTGGATATTGGATCATCGGAGGATGGACATGCGTGCCAGCAAGATGTTTCTTGCTGAACGAAGTCAGCACCATGTTGCCGAGGGCGTTGCAGGGGAAAAGGTGGTATGTTGAGCGGTTTGGTAAAGATAAGGTTGGGCAGAGAAAAGCGGTGATTCCAGGGTTGATATAGAGAGCTCATCGTATACTCCGTAATGAATATTCTGATCGTAGAGGCAGTCGCAGACTTGGTTGATCTGTTGTATCGAAAGAGCAATTGGCGGTTTACGAACCTGTTTGGAGCGCTACGCAAGATTTAACGAGAAAGCTCCGTTGGTCAAGCCATGAAGATACGGGAAGCCGACCTGTCCGACTTGTTGTCGCTGATTGGCATCGGAGTATGAGTCGATAGGACATTTCCGATATTCTCAATAATTCTTTCCCGGCGAATAGGGTAGTAGAGAACATTTGGGTAGCGTTGTGCAAGACCTTGTCGGCTAACAACATATGGGTCGGTTGCCAACGCCATCAGACTGTGGCCGATCTGCCAAATACCAATGTCGCTCGTTGTAGCGCAATTTCCGAAAGATGGGTTTATCTTAAATAATAAACAACGCAGCGCAGGGACGGCATGTTCTCACACTCAAGCTCCAAGATACAGCAGGCAGTCTATCCTGACCGGAAGGTTGTTATGTTTGTTGTTGAAGTAACGATGGAAGAATGGGTTACAGAGACAAGGCAGCCGAGCAGCTGGAATCGGACAAAGTGGCACGTTTATTGTTTCTTCTGTTCTCTGTCTAGGCGGAGGTTAAATATAGAGCTTGTCAAGTCACGGCAGAGCAAGGATCATCACACCTTGCAGGCGAAACGGACAGAACGAGAAGCCACAGACAGGCACACGAGGAGGGGTTATGAGTCTGCATGTGGTGGTTATCTGCGCTCTAACTCATACGATACTTGTAGTAGGAGCACGAGTCTGTACATACGTAGGGAAGAGTCATAGCGAACGTAGTCCGACGCATGGAATAATGGGATGATGTACTGCGCATGTATGTGTACCTGTATGTAGATGGAGAATGCAGAGGTGCGATAGATAGCAGTATCCTAAGTAGGAGAGCTTGTCTTATTTCCTGCTTGTCAAAACCGTTGGCGTTGGACTATGCTATCCTAGCTGCTTCTGGCATCACCTCATACGTTGCTTTGCTTGCTTTTTGCTTGCCAGCATTGCTTGGGTGGTTGACCGGGATCCTTAGCCTCCCTTTCTTCAACCGACGCGTCTCAATCTGAACCCAGTCGTCCGTCCTTCTTACGCCTTTCCCAGTGTGATCCTTTACGCAGCAGCAACAGCAGCAGCGTCGTAGTCGGCTTGCTTCGTTTCGACTTTCGTATTCTTCACTTCTTCACGCTCGTTGCCTTCAATTGAAACCTCAAACGCTCTTGCCTCGTTTCTTGTCAACAACCTCTCTCAAATCAACTGATACCTGTAATTGAAAATTCATTCAATCTCGAGAGGTTCGTCTACAGCTATCACACCCATCTCAATCACTTGTCATCGTCACCGTCATCATCTTCATCTTCATCACCAGCAGCGGAATAACACCGTCTACAATCCTTCGCAACGTATCCTGCAATTTCCCTCACTATTGAATCCAGCTTACTCTTAGTCGCAGCAGCAGTAGCGGAGAAGACAGAATGTCTGTCTTGAGGTTTTCGATTACGGCACTTGCTCTCGTTGGGAGGGTCTTAGGTTTGTTGGCCTCTTCCGAACGATATCTCATCAATCACTACCTACCAATCCATCTTCTCAATTCCTAAGCTCGGCACTGCAGATACCTGGCAATGCCTCTGCTAGCTCTAGCTGTCTTGTATCATCGTTTTTAGAAGTCATAATCCATACTAACTGATTCATAGCCAACGCATGTAGTGCCGACACCAATAACATCCAGAACCAAGGTGATGCGAAAGCTCTTGGTTCCTGTTCATCGGTCTCAGGGGATGTGGTTATTGCGTCGACCGTATCTGGCGCCATCAGTCTGGATGGTATCCAAACAATTGGTGGAAGCCTCATTTGTCACGACGCAGTCAACATGACATCTCTTTCTGCCCATGACCTCAGAACGATTAGCAAGACCATGGATTTGGAGGGCCTCATCACTCTATCCGAGCTCAGCTTCCCTTCGTTGACGCAGGTTAATTCCATCAACTGGGCTGCTCTACCTGCCCTGCAGCAGCTTTCCTTCACTGCGGGGGTTGAGGAAAGCTCACAGGTTGTCATCACTAACACACAACTCAACTCACTGGAGGGCATCAACTTGGACACTGTGGACATATTCAATATCAACAACAATCAATATCTGAAGTCAGTTAATGTCAAGCTAACTAACGTCACCAACGCCCTGAACGTCGAGGCCAACGGAAGGGGCCTGGTGGCATCTTTCCCGGACCTCCGATGGGCTTACAACGTAACATTCCGCAACTGTAGCGACATCAGCCTTCCCTCTCTTGAATACGTCAATGGGTCCATTGGCTTCTTTGACAACTACTTGGAGAAATTCACTGCGCCTAACCTGACTTCAACGGGTACTGGTGGTTCGGTTTCTTTTGTCAGCAATAGCAAGCTTACAGCTATTGATTTCCCTCAGCTGAAAACCGTTGGGGGAGCCCTCCTGGTCGCCAACAACACGCAGTTAGACACCATTGATGGATTCCAAGTCTTGTCAGTAGTCGCTGGGGCAATAGACTTTGCTGGAAATTTTACCAAGTAAGTTACTCCCTGGGACACTCTTGCCATGGAGCTATTTTCTTCTGCCTGTGATTACTCATAGTACCCTAGTGTCACTTTCCCCTCTCTAACCGACGTTCGTGGCGGCTTCAACCTACAAACCTCTGCAAAGACCTTTGATTGCTCTCAATTCAAGGCATACAAGAACAATGGCGTCATCAAAGGCAACGGGTTTGTGTGCAGTGGTAATCAAGAGAATCCCGGTACAGCTGGCTCGACTCCCACTGGGAGCTCTTCGTCACCCAAGAAAACCGGCGCTGGTGGTCGCTACGAAGCAAGTATTGCTGCGATTGTGGGGCTTTCCGCTCTCATCGCGGGATTCTTGCATCTGTCGCTATAGGGCAGTCGTGTCGGCGATCATTGTCTTCACCTCAAAACCCTCAGAGAGCATGTCTCTGGTCTCTATAGCACACTCCGTATTATCTCCGGGGGTCTCTCCTCGCTCTTTGCTTGATTGGAATGGGCATGTTGAGTTTCCCTTGCAGTCATTATTAGTTCAAGGTTGAAGTGATTTCGGGATGAAGATGCGACCTTCTGGCAGTCAAGGTTTTCCCTGTGGATGACTAAGGTATCAATTGGACTCTAGGGGGTTTGCAAGTTCATTATAAAACGAGCGGTCGGTCACTTTGACTGAATTGTTGCTTCCCTTTATGTCAGTGCTTTCGTGCAGGCAGCTTGCACTTCGTTGCAAAAACTCGTTTACTCCCCATTCTCATTCGGTGGGGCTAATCCTATTGTGCATTTTCTTATCCTCTTTTTCTCATGTTTGTCCAACCAAGCAAATGTTGATACAGAAACAAACGCGGATGCGTGCATGGAGTTTCAGCAAGCCTGTAAAACGCTGATTCAGGTGCAAATAATGTTCCCGGATCGATCTTGTGCTGCCCTTGACGGTAATGGAAAATAGTGTCAGGCTACCTATGCCAGATGCGGAGGCTCGATCCTGGTCTATTGGTCTTGCGTGACGGATCAGGTGCGAGAGAGATGTTCGTCTTCCGGATTCGCACCTTAAGCAGGGTCTCTGTATGTATATGTATGGCCGGACCACCCGGAAGCCGTGTTGATGTGTGTAGAGCACGAGTCACATCTGACATTCGTGATATCTTCGGCAATCGACCAAATGAGAGCCTGCATGTGCCTGATCTATCAACAAAACGAAGATCCACCCACACAGACGTCAAGTCCAAGCCTTCTGTCCTACCCTCAACTAGGATATCCTATCCTACAAGTGCTCCATATTATTCGGAGAAGGCTGCTTGGCAACTGTATTTTCTTTTCTCCTCTCCTTTTTCTTTTTCTCTTCCTTGAGAACACAGGTGCCACAGAACACGGCCGGATGAACGCCAGTTCCCAAATCAGTTCTGACTCTGCAACGCTTATGATCATTCACATTTGAATATCCTGCATGCCTATGTAGTTCTCTGCGCCTGCGACAACCCTGAAAACTGAGAAGTTCCTCTTTCGGTTGTCAGAAAAGAGGCAAATCGTCGGATGATATGAGTAAATGGTACCTCAAACCGGCTCCAGCAAGGCCTGGCAAGCTCCAATCTGCGTAACGAGCTAAATGGCTGCTGCGTATGAGGTCAAGAAGTTGCTGCCAATAACCAATCCTGGACGAAAATCGTCGTTGAGTGGATACACAGCATGTTGCAGCCATGGGAGAAGTCGGCTTGCACTAACCACGGTTCATTCAGTGAGAGTTTCGTCTATCTGAATAGGCCAATAAATTGATGATGCGGGCAGATCGAAGTCCCGATGGGACGCCTGTTAGGGTAGTTCGAACAAAGACATCATAGGCCCGCTTACGCATGTTCTCGGACTTTTCCCGGTAACAAGTCACACGAAGCTTGCCTGGTGTAACTCATCGCATCTCACTTCAATCAGACTTCAGAAAGCAAGGGCGCATCGAGTGTTGGGAGGCAAGGAACGAGCCCTGTGTTACCAACTCCATATTACCTCTTCGCTGGTGTCACTTTCGAGGAACATACATTGGCCCAGAACACCCCTTGATCGGGGAAACTAAATATCTGCTCGTTGGGGGAGATATTGCTTTATTTCCTTTCCTTTCATTGGCTTTTGTCCTGTGGTCACTGGGCTTTCCATGCCGCTTGCAAGTTGCGGAGACCCGGTCAACAGAAGGCGGACTAACTAAAGATCTCTCTGCCTCCCAGTTTGAGACATTGGCGTGATCCTTCCAGCATAGGTGCATACAGGTGGCGTTTTGTCTTCTCTCGAGGAAAAGTTGAGGCCTAATTCGAGCATTGACTACATACACCGTTCTCCGTATGCTTTTCGCATCCATGCGTTTTCAGGGGAAGACTTGTGGGTAACGTTCTCATGTTCGTCTGCAAATGGCCTACACTATATAAGCTCTTGATCCTTATGCCTATACTTATTTTCCTATCAACCCGTATCTCCTACTCATTGTTCGCTAGAAGTTAGTGTTTTCCCCAGGTACCACGCTGACTTGTCCAACCCGCGAGGAGCACGGTTTCCTCCCACTTGTTTTCTCCCAACCCTCTGTCGACATCGTCTTGGCATGGATAGCTTATTACTTACAAACACTTTACCGTAAGTGGCTTGAATATGTTTTCATGGTTAATACTAATCTGAAGCATGCGCAAGGCCTGTTGGAACACTCATTGAGCTGGCGAACGCGTTGGAATCTTCGGGATACGGAGGGCCTAGGTTTAGGCTACCAGCACCGAACCTGCCTCAGGTTTTCGGTGCTGCCACTAATTTGGCGGCATCACCTTCGCCATGCAGCCATCACAGCTACTTCTCTACGGACCTCCTGGATCATCACGGTCAGCCAAGCCGTCCCGAACTGATGTCATCTCTACGCCACTTGCCAACTGCCCAGTCGCCGAACTCAGTAAGGGTCATGCTTACCCCTCCATGTAGTCCCTCCGACACTGAGGGGAGTGGAAATGGTCTATTCCAGTTTTCAAAAGAGCCCAATGCTTCGATCGACAGCAAGGAGCGACTGAAGCGACTCAAGCACACGAGGAAAGAACAAGATCGACGAAAAAAGAATAAGGCTGAGACAGATCGCCTGAGGGACAGAGTTCCCGAGTGTGGCTTGCAAACATCGAAGGCCGACGTCCTCGCCCGAGCGAATGACTACATCAATAAACTCGAACAACAACTACGAGAGGCGGTTGAAAAGATAAGAGCTCTTGAAGGGCTCCCGTCAGGCGCATAATGATTGATCGCGACTCGACGTCTGGAATAATAGATGGCTTCGTTCCCCTCTATGCGATCCTTTTTTCTTTTTTTTTGCAAGGACTTTATCCAATATTGGCTCGACGGTCGAACAGCCTTCCTTTGGAATACGACACTCCGTGCCTTACTGAATGACGCGTTTGGCTGCTATCTACATTCTCGCTATGTTTATACGAGGATATTCAGTAATGCGGTACATGATTGTTGCAGGCGTACTGCGTGTGATGTATGGATCTATTGTGATGCTAAAAGTACCGTTGTGCTGGGTTTGGGGGAGGTTCAGTGCTCACCAACACGCAAAATTTGTATTTTTCATTTATTCTGCCTTCGTCACAGGGTCTCAGGGAACTTGATGATAATCTATGTGGCAGGACTGATGGTAAGACAGCAAGCTACAACTCACTTCCTGGGTTCAATAGTAGTAGATGCTGTACGTGTTGCTGGCCGTTTGCGCAGAATTGACAGAAGGCCACTTGTCGTTGAAGACACAAGCGTAGAGCAAAACATACAACCCCATGCGTGATTGGTATGCTATTCTGTTCGAACGATGCCATCCACGCACCGTCGTGGACGTGCAATGGTTGGTGTTCATCCACAGTGTCTTCTTGCCAAGCCTCGACAATTTCCTAGCAAAGTCAGCAACTCAGTTTTCTCCTCTCCCTACTTTGACCACCCCATTGCAACACCAACATCCCCAATCCCCATCCACGAGCCTTCTCGTTGACGGTCGCCGTGGAGTCTTCTACCATTGGGCCGCCAACCATCTTTTCGGCCGATTGGAAGTACAAGGCGCAACAACTGCGACCGACGTTGGCAAGATGCTCCCCAAGGGCGGCGTAACCTGGAAGTCAGCAAAGTCCCAGCTGCCTCCTGCAGGAGCCATCCTTCACTTGCTAACGAAAACTCGATTCCTCTTCTTCCTGGCGCTTGCTGGCATAATAATTTTATTATGGCGAGGGATCAGTACCTCTGCAGCGGAGATGCAAAGGTTGGGACCCCTTTCAACCCCTTGATTGATCATACCAACCTCTCGTTATGGTACTGATGCGTTACGCCATAGATTCTATTGTTGGGGTCCTTCGAAATCTCCCATGGAGATGTCCATCAACGAACATTCAGATTGGCACTCACACCTTCCGACACCGGTCTTGCTTAATCACCATGCTCCTATCACGATCAATTCTACCTCGATACAGCTATTAGATCTTAATCCTATCAAGTCGACCAAGAATGCCTTGAAGAATCAAGAACGAGTTCTTATCCTCACGCCGCTGAGAGATGCAGCGCACCATATCAATAAATACTTCGACCTCTTGTCCGAATTGACTTATCCTCACGACCTGATCGACCTCGCCTTTCTTGTTAGCGATTCCGAGGACGATACCATCGCGGTTTTGTCGGCTGAGCTGGATCGGGTCCAAAGAAGAAATGATAAGATACCATTCCGTAGCGCGATGATTATCCAAAAAGATTTCGGCATTGAGATCCCTCAGAGAGTCGAAGAGAGGCATGGATTTAAGGCGCAGGGCCCACGACGGAAAGCAATGGGGAGGGCTAGAAATTACCTTCTACATACGGCTTTGAAACCGGAGCATTCTTGGGTGTATTGGAGGGACGTTGATATCGTGGATAGTCCAGATGTGATTCTGGAGGATTTCATCGCTCATGATAAAGATATACTTGTGCCGAGTGCGTATCAGCTCTAATCTACTAGCGGGTTATGTTGACCGGAATCTAGATATCTGGTTCCACCGATATGAAAATGACCAAGATATTGAGGGGAGATGTAATTGCCCACCTTAACCCTCGTTCCGTCCCGTTTACTAACATTTCGCAGTCGACTTCAACTCTTGGATCGAGTCGGACAAGGGCCTCCAACTGGCTGCATCTCTTCCAAAAGACGTTGTCCTTGCTGAAGGTATCCTATAATCTATTACCCTTTTCTTTCTCTTAGAAGGCTGTCTAACAAGTACACCTAGGCTATGCTGAGTACGACACTGGTCGAACTTACTTGGCAAAAATGGGCGATTGGCGGAAGAACAAGGATGTCGAGATTGAGCTTGATGGGATCGGTGGCGTGAATGTTCTTGTCAAAGCAGACGTACATCGATCTGGTATGCTCCATCAAACTTTTCAGTCACAAGGTTATGTCATTTTGCTCATTGATATCTAGGAATTAATTTTCCGTGCTACCCATTCGAAAACCAAGCCGAAACGGAAGGCTTTGCGAAGATGGCCAAGAGAGCCGGCTACAGAGTCTACGGACTCCCCAACTACGTCGTTTGGCACATCGACACGGAAGAAAAGCCGGGAAATCTTAAAGGCCGACCCGCGTGGACTTGATGTTAGCGTTAATGAAATGTTGTAACAAACAGGTGATGGATACACCATGTCTTTATCTGCAGGTGGGCGACCAGCAAAAGCTGACGATCGAACCCATGGAAGCGGATAACGCGACGTCCTTCAGGAAAACATCGCCTTCTCCAATAGCTTTCGGGACACTGTAATAGATTAGGAGTCATTTTTTCTTCTCGTTGGTTGTCAGTCTGGTTTCTCCTTTGGAGCTTTCTTATCTAAAATGGGCAGAACAGAGAGTTGCTTGCCCAGTAGAGACAGAGATTGGGCATCTGCATAATCACGCGTCTTTTAAGCCAGGCAAGCATTCCATGTTTCCATCCTCCTGATCTGGCGCTTTGCTTCCATCCCTTTCTGTCATCTATTTATTCTTCTTTTATGTACGTATGCTCTTTTGGGGGATGGCTCGTATCCGACATAATGTCATCCCTCATTGGCTCTAGTTGGTTGGCGCTCCTGTACATAAGGCTCATAGACCGGCAAATGCGAGATCCTCCCATAATTGTTACACGTTCGGACCAATCCCTGTAGTGGAGCAGGTGTTTGTGAACTGAGCTGATGATGACAATCACGCATGTCGCAAGAGCTGGCTGGCTCTAAGTGGGGGCTCCGCAACTTGAGGTCCGATACATAGTTTACATGAAAAGGAGAAAAGAGTCCGCTCGTAGTGGATTTTTATTCTAAGATACCGTTCTCAAACTTTTCCAGGTCAAAAAATCTCGCGGATATCTTATTCCCATTAAAGATCCTTCCTTCAAGTGCGTTGACAGCCTAGAAACATATCAGTATCCAGTGTTCAAATACGCTTGGAACCTTGGATCCCACAAACCCTCAAGGCTGAAAGTTGGCTGGTGAATTTCACAAATACTCCAGCCCCTTCTCCTCTAGTTCCAAAAATATTGCGGCCAATATACACCCGTTCGACCCGACCATACTGTGAGCATATATATGGTTAAAAAAACCTGTCAATAAAGGAAGCAAGCTGTAGCCAAACCTTTTCACTGCATTCGTCCCCGATTTCTTGCATCAAACCCCCCTCGCTAGCACCCTCCATTTCCTCATCAAGATCCATCCCGTCTACCATGCCTCTCAAAATAATCACTTCGCTCATTGCTCCAAACCTTCCTTCTTGACTTCCGTTTCCATCACCTCCCTTCCTTTGACCCCCAATAATTTTGCCTCTGCCACCTGGACCAACAAATCCGCCACCCTCCGAGTCTGGCTTCTTTTTCTGTTTGTCGACTTGAACGCGTAGGGGATTAATGATACCCGATCCACTGGCGCCCAAACCAGTCCCTTTCGTCCATCCATATTTTGACATCAAACGCTCTGCAAATCCTTTTTGGCCAGGTCGGAGGGATCGAGGCATGTCCTCGGAAACCTGCTCATCGCCATCTGACTGTTCTTGTCTGAGGGCTTCTTCAAGCTCAGCTTCCGAAGAAGGCAGTTCAGCAGGCGCAGATGGGAGGTTATAGCGAACAGGCTCCCTAGATATCGTTGCGGCTGGAGACTGATGTTTGATAATAGAGGGAGGATGTTCAACGTTAGTGTCTGAATATGGAAGGGGTATGTCAGAATGAAGTGTCCCTAGGTGCTTTGGCATATCTGGAATTCTCTGGTAGTCCTGAATCTGTTGGGGCGCTTGGCTCAGGCGTAAACGGCGAGCGTATGCGTCTTCCCCTCTTAGGTCACCGACCAAGTTGGAAGGTGGCTCCTCAGAACTACCGGAGGACTGTCCGTCATCGAACTTCGCAGGAGGCGCGAAAGAGTAATTTATGGGTGGCACAAATTGCCCTAGGTGCTTTTAGCTAATGCATACCAAACGCACCTTTGAGAAAAACCTACTGTTGATATGCGGAGCCGAATGAAGATCGTCCTCGCTATCGATGTCACTGCTCCCTCTCCGTGTTCTCCGATGCGCATACAATCGGTCCTTCCATTCCCTGATCTCACGAATTCTCTCATCGCTATTCTTGTATTCCATGTAGTTGTTTGGTCTTGACGGATCGTATATGTCGTCCCAATTTTGTGGAACGGTAGATTCTTGCCGGTTCTTCTTACGTTTCTTGCGCCCACCACGCTGGCGCTTTTCCACACCGTAAAACCCATTCACATCGTCTTCGTCATTCCTGGTCCAATCTGCTAATGAGCTCGTTAAGACTGGTCTGGCAGGCGCGAAGACATTCGCGGATGGAGGCGTAGCAGCGCCGGTAGTGCTTGCACTTGTAACAGCTACAGTAGGTTTAGGAACTGAAGATTTTGTTTTCGGCTTCTGGGAATTTATTTGCGGCCGCTTGGTGGGCTGGAATCGAAGCGCAGCTGCCCGGTGGGAAGCGGAACCCAGAGTAAATGTGAGCAGATCTGACTCGTGTGCGCAAATCAATTCTCAAAGGGGACATGATAGAAGTGTACCAGCACTGATCTGCTGCTTCTTCGAAGAAGCCTCATCTTGCTGAGCATTGTCTGCGGACGCTGGTTGAAAGACGACGGGGGCGCGCGAGATGGAAGCCGAGGTGGAGGAGACTGAGGAAGGGTCCAGCAGATTTGCATAAAGAGACACCATGCTGCCCCCTGCTGCAGCTCCCGTTCCTGCTCCTGCTCCTGCTCCTCTTCCTCTCGGCAGAGGTTGTTGTGATGCAGAGTTGGACGACATGAAAGAGGAGAGATCGGTGATGGATGAATGAATGAATGCTACGGAGTATATTACATGCATATTTGGCTTATGTAAGCAGCAAGTTACGACCAGGCAAGCAGCACGAGTCTTAAACTTGGACCTTGTTATCGTCGACGTATCTTCAGGCTCTACATACCTCGGTTTCCGCTGCATGGCAGATATGTCCTCGTAAGCCGTGCCTGTCTTGTCATATAGTCATGATGTGCATCCTAATCAATAGTGGCCAGCAACACCCTATACCTACCGTTCAGGAGAACGCATACAGTACTGCTCTCGACCGCGATCAAGCAGTATATCTCATCGAAATATGATCAGCACCCGGACATGTTTACTAGAGACTTAGAAGTGATCGACCAGATGCGAAATGATGCCATAAATGTGCGAGAACCTCATGTGAGCGGCGTGCGAAAGCTGCTGGCTTATACGGCCCAATTGGTATGGATGTCAGGGAAGTTTCCCATTGACGTGAGTCTGCCCTCTCGTCTAAAGTGATTGCAGAATAGCCGGTGAGCTTCAAAGGAACTGACAATGTGTAGATTGGCGTGGACTTCACCTGGTACCCTGCGTTAGGATACAATACCCAAAGACCAAGTTGGTTTCCTTTCTGATTCAATCCGTCAGCTCACTAAGTAGGTATGGCAGTCTCACAAAGTAACCTTAAATTCGAGCTCGCAAACGTCGTGTACAATCTTGCGTCACTTTATTCCCAGCTTGCAAACTCCGCAGTACGGACAACTGCCGAGGGTCTTAAGTCAGCTTGTAATTACTTCTGTCTGTCTGCAGGCGTCATCTCGTATCTCAAAACTGTCATTATTCCCGAGCTCCGTTCAACGCCGCCTGAAGACATGGATAGCATGACTCTGGAGAGTCTGGAACATCTACTCCTGGCACAAGCGCAAGAATGTTTCTGGCAGAAGGCTGTGATGGATGGGCTGAGAGACAATCTGATTGCAAAACTTGCAGCTAAGGTCTCGGATTTCTATACCCAAGCTGGTGATTTTGGTATCAAGTCTGAAGCTATAAGCTCCGAGTGGATCCATCACATGACAGCTAAACATCATCACTTTGCCGCAGCTGCACAGTATAGGGCTGCTTGTGAAGCATTAGAAAAACGGAAGTACGGAGAAGAGGTTGCAAGGCTGAGGGACAGTTTGGAATGCGTTAATGAGGCGTTGAAGGAATGGAAATGGATCAACAAGACCGTATTAGGCGGTTTGCAGGCGTTGAAGAATATGGTGCAGGAGAGCCTTAGGAGAGCGGAGAGAGATAATGACTTGATTTATTTGAGTAGGTAGTATGCTACCTGACACAGAAGAAGGCATTAACGAACGGTTTACAGATCCTGTACCCCCCAAATCGGAATTAAAGTCCATAGAACGAGCGAGCATGGTCTCGTCAAAGGTTCAGAAGGAACTTTCTGAGTCAGCCTCAACACTAGGAGATCGTGGCGAATTCGGCCAGCCGTTGTTCGCCAAGTTAGTACCATACGCTGTTCATGTTGCTGCGAGCATTTACGCCGAAAGACGCGATCGATTGGTTAATGCTTCTATCATCAATGAATTGGAAATCTTGACCGCAGGGCTCCATGAGTATGTGATTCAGATAGAGGGGTCCAGATCGTCAATGCTGACTGTAGCTTTCTCCACATCTCTAGTCTTCTTCAGTCTCTCAATCTCCCTGGCTCTCTCCAGGCGGTCGAGAAGCCTCTAGGGCTCCCACCCGCTCTAATATCGCACGCTGAAGAGATCCGCCAACAGGATGGCATCAACCGACTTACACACTCAATTGATGACATCACAAAACTTAGAGCTAACGATATGGCCGCCTTCTCCGAAGGGGTTGAGATCTTGAAGTGCGAATCAACCGAGGATGACCGAGCGCGCTCGAAATATGGAACTGATCAATGGACCCGGCCATTCTCCAAGGACGCGGCGAGTAAACTCTACGCCCAGGTTGACGAAATAGGGGGCTATCTTCAGTCCGCACAAAGCAGTGATGAGCTGGTCAAAGCGAAACTAACAGCCTGTGTAGACTTGCTGAAGTTGCTTGGGGGCACGGATCAGGATCTCGAAGAATACGTACCAAGCAGCCGACGAGCAGCATTGACAGCAAGAGTTGAGAGAGAAGCCGGAATGCTTAGGACTTGTTTGGACGAAGTTGGCCGGTTAGAAAGTCGCCGGAGGAAGAAAGTCCAAGCAGTGAAGGAAAAGGCTCGAGCAGATGATATTAGTGGGTTTTACACCCAACATATTCAATCAGCTTGAAAGCTAAGACAATCTGTATAGATACGGCGATATTAGCGGAGACATCTCGTCTAGAGAGAGAATATCCCATGCAGAAGATTGAGCCAGCACAATTTGAGGGCCTGTTTGAGCAACGACTTGCGAGATACGATGCGGAAAGATCTATGCTTCTAGAGGAGCAGGAGGAACAAAATCAACTCCTTTGTCGTCTTGAGGAAGCCAATAAAGGTTTTTTGAATGCCCGGAAAGGAGATACCTCAAGCAAAGCTCGAGAACAGGCATTACAGAAATTAGAAGGCGCATATTTCAAGTATCGAGAGATAGTCGCTAACCTAGATGGTGGACGCAAGTTTTACAATGACCTGGCAAAGATAGTTGGGAGATTCAGGGATGAATGCAAGAGTTTTGCTTATCAGAGACGGATAGAAGCTGGACAGATGGAATCGTAAGTTACCTCTAGGTTTAATATCATCGGCAATGCGCAGGTCCAGGACTAACAAAAGCCGCCTCTCCATTATCTGTAGGGATATAACAAGCGCTATGGCATCCCTGCACATCTCCCAGTCAAGCTCCTTGAAACAACAAAAGATACAGGAGAAGCAACAACCACCATACAGCAGCAAGGCGCCAACGGAGAAGCCTCTTACTGCGCCTGTGCCTACGAGGGCAACCATCACTCCGACAGCGGGCATGTGGAATCCGGAGATGGGAATTAAGTTCAGTGGACCTAGAGGATCAAGCAGCGCAGGGCCGCAACCGCCGGCGAATGCGGGGGCTAAGGGTGGACAATGGGATCCCACTCGAGGGGTGCAATTTGGATAGTAGGCCAGCCGTTCTCTCTGTAAATACGCCTGGTCACCAACCTAATATGGTTCGTACAAGAAAGGAAGGATAGAGTGGAGTACGGAGTACTTGCATGAGTATACCTATGTTGGTATATTGGATTATTATATATGGCGGAAATGAATACTGCCAAGGACTGACTGAGGTTTTGTAACGATGGATCACTCTGTTCTTTCAATTCAGTTGGCAAAATACTCTCGCGCCTGCTAAACCCCCGACATCGAGAGCCATGAAGGCTATCGATACAGGACATGCACACACATACGAAGTACAATAGATTGAATTATGCAAAGGCCGGAACAGGCTTCAACGCTTGGCGAAGCATGTGTGAGCATACACGGGTAATGTCGTGCTTTTACACGGATGTGGTGAGATGGACGTGGTAACAGACTTTTCATTCAAGATTGGCGCTGGCATTCAGATCTCGCCCGATGGGGTTTGCAACCCGCTATCGAGTAATATTCAGTGTTGGTCGCTAAGGCGGAGGAACTTGGGGTGGGCATCCGCCTCAAATTCGCAGTGGTCAAGATTGACTTCGAAAAGCTACCGGTGACATCTAGAAGTGGCGCCCAGTTTCACGCTGACATCGTTATCGGTGCTGGTGGGTTGAAGTCGATATGCCGAGAGCAAATGGTAGAAGTACGAACTTCCCACTCAGATGGCACCAGGAGTACATCTCTTCGCTGTTTTGTAATCCCCACTTGCTCGTCTCTTGGACTAGTCCTAGGAACATCTTTAACCTCGGGTCCCACTTCTCGAAGAATGCCCGCACTCTTGCACGTCAGCCTTCGTTGTGTTCACAAGCTCTGGAAGATCGTCCGGGGAGATCAACTCAATATTATACAGGTCCCCGCCTTATAAAAGATAGCATACGACATGGGCGTCCGGAC
This sequence comes from Sabuloglossum arenarium, assembly GCA_022345705.2. Classification (NCBI taxonomy): domain Eukaryota; kingdom Fungi; phylum Ascomycota; class Geoglossomycetes; order Geoglossales; family Geoglossaceae; genus Sabuloglossum; species Sabuloglossum arenarium. The sequence continues at coordinate 30,402 of JAJDMY020000272.1, forward strand.
CCATCCAGTAATTGATAGCAGGCTTCTGTGTGAACTCCACAAGGTTTGCATGCTTTTGCATATCTGATACCTTAACTGTGATGCGATAAATGAGGATCTGGATGCCCCAGGAGATGCTCGTTATGCAACTTAACCATATCCGTAAGTCTCTTCCGATATAGGATCTTGATACGCTACTCAACCACTAACGAACAATTTTGAAGACGGCGCCGCCCCGGGTGCCTCTGATACATACGCTGCGTACATATCCCGCGCACCCAGGTGCTCTCTTCCAGGAGATCAAACACAAATCGTAGCTTGGGGACGGTCTCCTAACCTACGAAACCGTCTAAATATCGTGCCACCCGCGTCGTCAAAGGGCAGCACCGCCCTCCGGTATGTTTTCCACATGCAGGACGGTGACCGGCAGCGCGAACGAGATCGGTAACACGAACCCTTTGAGGGTTTCCTAAACCGCTGGGTGGATCCTGTCTTCTAGAAATGGTTCGGGTACGATGCCTACATGGAAGTGGGCAAGGCGCGGAAGAACTACACGCAAAGGAGGTTTCCGGGCACCGCCGGCGAGTTCACGGCCCATCTGTGAGAGGAACATCGTCTGATTTCCTTTGCTCTTATGTTGTCGTGACGAAGCATTTCCTCTTCATCGAGTATACATGTCGTGGTGGTGCCATTTTATATCCGTGTACCTTAATGACTGGAGGAACGCTCAATGTAGATTTATATAGATAAAGTTGATCCTGCAAGACTCCCTGGCATAGAAATGCCGGCCCCATGCCTCAACCGTAGCACCAGGTGTTCATACATGGGGTTTTAACCCCTTCCACTCTCACTCGTGCTGACTGCAATAAACGATCATCATTGTCTGCCTAGAAAGAGATCGATCTCGCCGGGTCCACCATGTGAGTGGTCATTCTCTACAATCTGCTCTAGGAAGCTGACGAGTGGATCTTTCTCCGCCTCCACAGTAGCGGTCTGGCTATATGAGCTAGGAGGAGCTAAGTCAGGAGGTTCAAGGCTGAGGCGATTCGCCCAGGTGCCATCCACACCAAACATTGGGCTAAAATGATTGCGATGGTGAAGGTCTGGATAAGGGTTAGAGAAATTGAATATAGATGTGGGACAAAGGGCATTGGGGTCGATGATGGGGTTGACTGGATAGGTAGAGCCAGATCCCGGGACTGGGGGGGGGACCACATCCATGGAGTTGAGCTGCGATGATTTGATGGGGTCGTTAACCCCACCAGAAGGTCTCACCATGACATTTTCTGGGGGGGTCTTCCCTCCCATATACTGATCTTGGGAAGACTGTTGGTACTCATGAATCGGGGATGGAGTGCTGTTTTGGGGTCTTTGGGCTGAACCGAGACTTAGTGTGTACGGATCCTCACTTTCCCGACCCGTTAGGCTGTTAAACGTCAGTATACCAGGTACAATAGTTCCTGTTTCGTTAAATCCGTACCTTTCGTGAACAGACCCGGCCACAATGTCAGCAAATGTGACATTTGCACCGTCAAAAAATAGCCCTGGATATCGATCAAAAAAATCTTCTTGGTGAGAGACTGGAGAAAACCGCGTCTTCACCAACTCCGAGTGGCACTCGCGTAGTTTCATAAAGGTCTCCCAATGGTGCTGCACTCCAGCCCAAAGAAAGCGAAGCTTGGAAAGTTGGCGCTCCTCCAGTAAGAGGAAGCCTGAACTGGATGCATATGGTTCTACTCGGCCTTCGTAGTGAGCCCCATGGACATGCACCGTACTCGCAGTGCATATGCAGTATCCTACAAAAGGAGGCCACTCGATCGTTTGCGAGGCCTCGCCCAGCTCGACTAGTTCTGCAATAGCATTCGCATGCTTAAAACATAAATTTGTGGCTATTATTTGTTGCTGCCCGCCTCCTGATAATTCTGCTAGATCAATAGGAATAAATGGGCGGTAGATAAGGCAGTGGATCAGGTGGTAGACGAGTTTGCTGAGCACGAGTGTCGTGCTGTCAGGTTGCCCAAATAGCGTCTGAATCGGGGGGAATACGTCTTCCGTTGCAGAATACCAGGTATCCAGGTCATGCCGTATCTTTGAGAGCTTAGATTGAATATGCCAAGAGAAGTATGGATCCCCCTTCACCCCTCCTGCTGCCAGATATTGATTTGTTTTCCCCAAAATGCGAACGATTTCGATGAGCGTGCCACTGCCTCCCAAGTGCTTCTTTCCAGGGCCGTTGTGATGGTGAAAACTTGGTTCTTGTGAAAAGAATTCCCCCTCCACAGACATAGCGGACGGATGGGCGATCCAGGATGGTAATTGGAGGTCGATCGAACTGTCTGCTATCAATGCTGGCCTTTTCGATCCACAAACCATGATGCGATCCATCAGATAGCACGTCCAGAATATCCTTCGCCGTATCTCTCTCTCCGGTGTTGTGGCCTTGTACGGTAGTTCTCGATTTAGTCCGAGCGCTATCGCCATTCCAACCGCAGATGCTACGCGCCAATTAGTAGACCATTCAAGTCTTGGGAGAGCCGAACCTCACAGAAAAGCATATATGACTTTCTACCCTTCCCCAAAGCAGAGTAGACTATGGATAAAAGCAGCAGGCTCTGGAGGCTCTCAATGGTTGGTTCATCGGTATCCACCCCACTTCTGGCTCGTCTCCCGTAGTCCTCGCTCAGGCATACTGTGGAGTTGAAGCCGCCGGGGTGCACAGCATAGCTATCGTCGTTTAGAGGATTCGAAAAATAAAAAGAGGATATTAACATACCGAGCGCTTACAGCAGATATCGCTAGGGCAAGATGGGCTGGCAGTTGGTTCATCCCATGCCGCTGGCGTATGGTAGTCTCGTCCAGGATACAATACGGCTTCTCGTGTACATGTGTGAAGTAGGTATCGAGAAGCACGTCGGGGAGCACGGCCGGAGATTGTTCACTTTTGCAGTTTGAGCTGCTAAATTCCAATAAATAATTCGATGCTTTCAACTCACCTTTGCTCACCGGGCGACAGGAAGGCTAGATCAATCATCGATTTCTGCGGTGATGTGCCAGAACCCGTCGCGCCATCCGTTGCCGACGAGGATTCATTCTCTCGCCCTGGTGATCCCGACCTCTTTCCATCCTGCAATCGCTTCTCCAGTCCATCAACGCGCCTCAGCAAAGCCTCCAGCACGTCCGTCTTGGGACCTCGTTTTTTGGGGACAGCATCTTCGATTGACACATTAGCGACACGCCACAGTTATCTAGCAATGAGCCATCAGGGAGACCATCTTACCGTATATGCACGGGCATTGGAAGAGGTGGCAAGCTCCACAGGTTGGTCTCAGACGATTGCACTTGATCTATGGCAGTCAGCAGCCTTTTTTTTTTTTTTTTTTTTTTGCGGTGAAAGGGTGGGTTCGGTTGTGGGGATCCTACTTTTCTCTTCCGACAGGACTTGCAATTCATGGACTCCCGAGGTTCATTGCCCATCCGTCGCGCCGGCAAACGTTCGATTCCCACCTGAGGCCGCGACATGATCGCACCTTCATTGACGAAGACGGTCGTGAGGGCAAGGGCGGTGACAGCGAGTGGAAAGGCGACGCATGAGGCCAGCGAACGGGTGGGTGGTGGAGGGGGGTTGACAGAGCACAGCGGCGGGAGCGATGATTGTTCTCGGCAAAAGGGAATGGAACGATGATGCGATCGCAAGGCGACGGCAAAGCGAAAGCGGCAGCCTGTAGCATAGGGGTGCGACATCGACAAGGGGATCGGTCGGCATTATTCTAGATACTACGTACAGAGCACGAAGTTCTACGTGCATACGCATGTACTCTATTGACTTGCGAATGAATGAATGGGTATCCTATCCATGATCTGTGAGTAGCAATTGCAGCTGGGCGAGTCTGGCAGTTCAGAGTGAATTGAGCTCAATTCCATTCCATAGCGTGTGGATGTATGCAGGTATCACATCCACAGATGTAGGTAAGTGTAGGTTGCATTTATAGGGCACGGGGCAGACGAACGGCCGACCGGCCGTTGGGTGCGGGGGATTTGCAGGGGCAGCAGATTGCGGGGAAGAAGAGGATCGAGTTGGAGGAAGATCAACGGAACAGTTCCATCCATCTATACATGTATTCCATATTGTTTATAACCCATCCTGTCCGTTTCAATTGTCCATGCACCCTGTCCATGTGCGGCGGGCGAATATCGGGTCAGTGGCGGGAAAATACACGGGTTAGATTGGATGGGGAACAAACAACAGGAACAATGCGAACAATGGGAACGGGCATGGCACGGCGGCTCTCTGGCTTTCGATCGCCCAGTCTTCTGCGGGATATTCATGCCGTCAGAGCAGGGAATGCCACAGCTTCTTGGGAAGGAGCAAGGAATGCCGCGCTTGGCGTTGTTCACCATCCCCACAGTCGACGCGAACGAAAAAGGGCCTGTCCGCAAGTGCCAGTACGGCGCAAGCAAGTGCAAGACGGCCCGAATACACATCCTATCCAGCGCTCTACGCAATCAACGCAAGAAAACTTGCCCAACTCGTCTACTGCGCCGTCGACCTCCAAACAGTGTTTTCAACCAGACGATTCTCAACTAGTATGGTTGCCGTCAGATGCTGTTTGCGGTGCACTGGCGTGGGTATATTCGAACGAGGTTGGAGCGGAGCACGGAAGAGAAGGGAGTTGAGTTGGGTAATGAGAGCGAGCAGAATCAAGAGCAGAGCAAGGCAAGAAGTAGAATAGAACCGTTGTTGGACCCTGGATGGCGGGGATGTTAGTGGCGTTAATCGTTTTAGCCGACACCAATGCATTTTGAATTTGCTAAGGTGCGTATTGTGAGCTCATGAACTCGAGTCTACTCGAGTCGCCCCTCGGAGGTTTTATGAAGGTCACTTGTCCACACACCTTCAAATATGTGGAATTCCCGGGGTTTTAGTCCCCCCCGACTATCGAAACTGATCGCTACCACTCTCCCTTCGATAACTGGAGCGAATGTGAATGCGAATGGTCCGCCGCTGTCATGTCTAACAGCAATGCTTCCCATGAAGGCTCTCGGTCAGGCCTGGTATTCGCCGTAACGCTCGCATCTTTGGTGGCGTCCTTTCTGCTGGTGTTTGCGCGGCTCTTCACCCGCATCGCAATACTACGAAAAGTATCATGGGATGACCATTTCATAGTTCTGGCTTGGGTACCATTTCCCTACGCGGCTGCAAAGGCTAGACTCGTCTCGACTCGTCTCACTAACAGAGGGTAGTTATTCGCTTTCGGCCTGTCTTTTGCCATTTGTTTTGGTTAGTGATTTGTTGATCCTATTTGGGCATGCTTTTATCTGACATTTGAGCAGGAACCCATCGCGGACTCGGCAAGCACGATGTAGACATACAACCAGAATGGCAAACGTCCCTCAAGTACTCGGAATATTTCTTCTCGGTCTTATATGTCAGTGCCAGGTCTCTGACACAGTAACACCCATGCTAACCCCGAGATAGAACCCTACTTTGATGGCCACAAAAACATCAATACTCATATTCTATTTGAAGCTGTCTGAGACACAAAAGCTGTTTCGATGGGCCTCGGTAGTGACCCTAATGGTGGTAAACGTCGGCGGGGCGACTTTAACAGTGCTCAACATTGCCCAATGCAGACCCATCAGTGCCATGTTCAAGGACTCTTCACTTCAAGCTCAGAAATGCACCGACATTGTGACCCTCTATCTGTCTTCGGCCCCAGTCAATATAATCACCGATCTCGCTATCCTTTTTCTTCCAATGCCGATCCTGACTGGATTGCGATTACCTCGGAAGCAAAAGAACATATTAGTTTTTGTGTTTGGTTAGTCACTTTGAGGCCGATAGAAAGGATCATTTCTAATGATATGTAGGACTCGGTGGTTTCGTCGCTGTAGTTGACGTAGTACGGATCGCCTATCTCCAGAATGCAGCATCGCAATCCCTCTCTCAGAGGATTGTGGGTGACGGCGGAACAGGTTCGAGAACAGCCAAGCAACAGGACTTTTTCTGTGAGTTCCCTCTTTTCCTAAAAAAAATGAGATTTGCTGATGGTATCAAGGGAATGCCTCGCTTTCGTTCATGTGGTCCGCGATTGAAGTCAACGTTGGAATAATATGCGCGTGCATTCCAAGCAAGCTAATTTCATATCTCTATGATGTCGACATGTTCTAGACTGATCTTTTCACAGCACTAAAACCGCTTATCTCTGAGTATGTGCCTCGCATGCTTCGTGATGATACATCGGAAACATCTGGTTCGAAAGCCAGGTTAGAGTTGGATTTTATTAGATTGCAGGATCCGACCCCAGAGAGGCTCCCTGCACATCCAGAGAAGTCTCGGCAGTCTCCTTCATCTAGAGGTAGTGATCATGACTGCGAAGCCGGAGGAATCACCATGTTCGACTTCATCACTACTCCAGATGTGAAGGAACTTCCTGCTCCAGCAAGGGAAAATACCCCTAAAGAGAGGAAGGCTAGGCCGGGTTCTGGTGCCGCGTGCCATTCGACACCTTATGGGTTTATGAACCTAGCACCTCCCAAGAGTATGGTCAAGATGACTAACAGAGAATCTTTTTTACCCCTCGCTCAAATTTCATTGCTCTTTTTTTTGTGGGGATTCGCGTACGGACTGCTCGACGTTCTCAATTCTCAATTCCAGATGATTATAAGGATGAGTATTGGGCAAACCTTGGCGCTGCATAGTGCCTACTTTGGGTGGGTGGGTTAGAATCAAAGGGCTGTTAGCGTTTAACTAATTCTGACAGTGCCTACTTCGTAGGACCGCTAAGCCTTGGGCGGATTGTGTTAAAAAAATGGGGCTTCAAAGTCACCTTCATCACTGGCCTCTGCATCTACGCCTGCGGAACGCTTATTTTCTGGCCGTCGGCGGTTTTAACGTCTTTCCCTGCATTCCTAGTGTCAAACTTTATTGTTGGCCTTGGGCTTTCGACCCTCGAAATTGCCGCGAATCCATTTATCGTTCTTTGTGGACCTCCGGAATACGCAGAGATCCGCCTCAATGTGGCGCAAGGTATACAGGCCATTGGGAGCGTCGTTTCCCCTATTCTTGCGAGTCGTATCCTCTTCAAGCAGCTGCTCGAAGCCCCATCTCTGGTAGACGTGCAATGGACCTATCTTGGCATAGCTTTATTTGATGTCTTGCTGGCCGTCGCATTTTATTACCTGCCATTGCCGGAAGCCCCGTGAGTTGGAATCCTTATCGAGCGGCTTGATTCTGTCAAAGCTAACAGCGTGTAGCGATGACGATCTAGAGGAAATTGCCATGAGTCGGCATGCAATCAATTCAGCGCACATTGGACCATTCCAAGTTGTTTTCCTGACTTTGACTCTGGGGGTGTTGTCCCAATGGTGCTATGTAGGCGGTCAGGAGTCGGTGTCGATGGCATTTACTTATATCGTGAAAGCGTTGAGACCAGAGTAATTTCCCAAAGTTCCCGCCATCGCTTGCCCATTCCCCGCGTGCAACAGAACAACAGCTTATTGGACTTTTAGTACTCCGCGTATGAAGGCATCAAATTTACAAGCCATTGGGCACGCGATTTTTGCGATGGGGAGGTTTAGTGCAGCGCTCTTCTGCATGGTGCTACAACCTCGCAAAGTCCTCCTTGTTTTCTATCTCGGCTGCATATTCTCGTCAGTGCTAGCAATGAAGCTAGTGGGTGACGCTGGACTCGCCCTCTTGATCCTTGTTTACTTTTTTGAGGTAGGCCGCTGCAAACAAGCCCTCCAACGGCGGCTGTATTAACCCTCAACTTTAGTCTACCATCTGGCCGACCATCTTCGCTATCAGCCTACGTGGTCTTGGTTCTCACACAAAGACTGGTTCCTGCTTGCTCACAGTCGGTGCCTCTGGCGGAGCGGTCTTTCCGGTAATCATAGTCCTCGTCGCACAAAGCCGGCCTCAATATTCAATGTGTGTCGTCATCGCCGTGTATGCATTTGCAATAGTATATCCGATCTACCTGAACGTTGTACCACAGGCAAAGAAGCAGGTCGATCCCACTGTCATGCCTGGGAGACCCTCTACTTCGTCCCGCCGAACTTCTCCGCATTTTGGGGTCCTTACTCGACGAAAGAGAACGTCTGCCGAAGTCCCCATTTCTGAACATATTGAGGACGCCCAATGAGGATTGGGAAATGAAGATTAGTTAGAATGTGTACAGTGAATCGCACCGCGAGTTGTATATAGCGGACATTGTTTGGGAGTTTCAGGCGCGGACGATGATACGAAATTCTGACATGATCCTGCCTTTAAGTCAAATCAATACTTGCTTTAGGTAACACGCGCCTAGGATTAGGCTGCTCAGCCAACCACATGCCTAGAAATTAGGCTTCAAGTGGGGCATTCGGTGGGGGTTTTCGGTGGGGTTATCAAAGCCAAGCGAGACTGGGACTGGTACCAAGTGCGGTAGAGATAGTGCATTGTTGAGGGTATGGTGTTTGACAGCAATATATCCTAGGGCCTGGAGAATATACAAGCCAGGTTTTGTCCGATTTTGCGTTCCAATCAATTCAGGGAGTGCTGTCGAGCTTTGATCTGGCTGCCCCTGGTCGAGGTTTTCGATTGTGTTAGATGGCGTTGGGCCGCCACCAGCGGTAGTGATAGGCGGAAGAATATGCCACTTGTCGCTTATAGGCAGTAAAATATGGAAGGTATCTCGACACCATCCTAACTTCCCTCATCTTTACTCTTAGGGAGATAGAGAGATGCTTCGCGGCTGCCCACCAGCTGGGTGTCAGTCGCCGTCAGTATCCAGGACTTGAGAAGCAGAGAGCTCTCACCTCTCTCCACCCGCAAAGATCGCTTCTCAACTTCTCTGCAAGCTCTTTCTTCATCGTCAAGATTCTCCACGCAAATTAACCCGTACCCCGTCGACTGCCCGTCTCCGGTCGGTCGCCTCTTGCCGTGCACGTTCTGCAGGGAAGAAGGCGCCGTGGGCCTGAGTCATTATCTTTCGGTAGAGTCATTCCTGGATACACCACAGACACAACCCACAACAGGTCGTGGGTTGCATTGAGTGGTGACTGTAACTCAACTGAATGGGATGCGAATCGGCCGTTCCGACTGTTGAAATGTCGGTGGCGCCCTTGCCTGAGCCATCGATAGTCACCGTCTCTCACTCCGACCAAGTTGCTGATAATATCACAGCGATTGCTAAGGGATATAATCAATTTGGCTCGGTCCCAACGCCTTTGCAGGTCGGGGCGCATAATGGAAATGTTCAATCAACACTCCAATCATCCGCTAGATCCGAGAGCGGTGGTATCCCTGATGGTTCTGCGTCCGGGAATCAAGAAAGGCGAACTGTGGTCGTGATCTTTGAAGAAGGGTTGGAGAGTATCTCCCATATTGTGGCGGATATTCTTGGAAAACCTCGCCGACTAGCGACATCTTTCGGCGAGGTAGGGAGGCACGATAAGAACACGGTGATCGGGATATCAGCGGATGATGCCAGAGCAGACATTAAAGAGCGAGATGCTTCATTGGTTGTTGTTATCAATACGCATCTTGTAGATGGTCCTTCATCGCTTGATGAGCTATTATCGAGTGCATGCGACCACGAATTTCTCTATTCTCAATCTCCTTTCTTCCGAAGAGACCTTACTCGTTTTCTTTCCTTCACTCTGGGACAAATCAATCACCACGAGGAGCTCATTCGCAAGTCGAAAACCTCTTTCATTGCTCTGACATTTCCAGATGTCCGACCGAATCTGTCGACCTTGAATGTTCTGTCGGTGGGCGCTGACGCCGTTGAAATCCGGGCAGACCTCCTGAGGGAACCTCTTCCGGATGGGTCATTCAACCCAGTTCCAAGCCTCAAGTATGTAGGAGAGCAGGTCATGTGCTTGCGGCAGAGGACGGAGCTTCCTATTATCTTTACGACGAGATGTACGCATGAAGGCGGTAAGTTTCCGATGGACGACCCTCAACTCTTTTACACCTATCTTCTCGGAGCCATTCGGTGGGGCTGTGAGTATATAGACGTGGAGGTTTGGCTACCGGAAGAGATCCGGAGCAGTCTGGCCCAACGTAAGGGCAACAGCAGAGTCGTATCAGCGTTTCATGACTTTTCTGGGAAGTTCAAATGGTCATCCCCAGCAGCGCTGGAGGTCTTTCAGAAGGCACGGGAGCATAGCGACATTGTCAAGATGATTGCTTATGCCAATTCCATGTCAGAAAATTACGAACTGGAGTATTTCCGGTCCAATGTCAGCTCGAATTTTCCATCCACTCCGCTGCAGGCGGTCAACGCAGGTCCAATTGGCCAGCTCTCTAGGGTGTTGAATTCAGTATTCTCGCCCATTACGCATCCCCTTCTACCCACAATTGCGGCTCCAGGGCAACTGAGCGCAGCAGAAGTTAACCGTGCTCAGCATATCATGGGCCAGATGCCAAAGAAAGATATCTATGCCATCGGCACTTTTCAGTCAACACCCCAATCAGTGTTCTTCAAGAAATGTCTAAAAGAGCTCGACCTCCCTCATCACTTCTCATCGGTTGAGAGAGATCCCAAAGGCTCCGTGGAGGCATTCACTATGCAGCCGAGCTTCGGCGGGGCATACATCAACCCGCCCTTGTCTAGCTCCCAGCCCTATCTCCAATCCATTACGGATGCCGCTCGAACCATTGGAGCAATCGACACAATCTACGTCAAGACAGAAGGCGGTGAGAAAATTCTGGTGGGCGATAACGCTACTTGGAAGGCAATTCGGGAAACATTGACACGAGATTTCGTGCCTTCAGCGTACGCCGGTCGACCCGCAATAATCTTATCGAACTCAGCAGAAGATGCGGCATCGGCAATTTTTGCACTTCAGAGCCTACATGTTGGTTCCATCTATTCGGTCGGATTCAAAGCACAAGGGCCACTGGCAAATGGGATCGAGCATTTCATCTCCGTGGAATCAATGCAACGAGTGCAACAGCCGTTTGTGATCATTTCGGCGTTCCCGCCAAGTCGATCTCACTTGGTGCAACCCCTACTTCGCCACTTCAGTAATGCATCCAATGGCACTGGTGCCGCGAGCGCCGCCGGGAAGGTCTTTGTGGACTTGGCAAACGGGCCGCGTAAAGTTGATCCGTTGGGCGTAGCGGTGTCGTCCGGGTGGATGGCATATGGTATTGCGGATATCAGTGCTTGGGCGACCGTGGAGACGCTGCGACTGCTAGTCGGTCAGAATGTGCCCTACGACTTTGTTCGTATGGCAAGTGGGGGAGGATTGTATTGAGTCTTCGCTTGTTCCCTTTTTATTCTCTCTTTGGTCTTCTCTGTCTGGTCGGATAACTGCAGCGAGTGATTGCATGGAGGGCTAGTGTTTGATTTAATGTAGCTATAAGTTTGGTGCAGAACGTTGGGTAGACAATCATCTGCAGATTATCACCTTTTTTTTTTCTTTCATTCAAATGCTTAATTCTATTCTTTGCAGACCAATTAGGGAGAGTTATAGTTGATGTCAGCGAGAAGACTGTATCGCTTAGCAGGAGTTCTACGAGAATACCATATCATATACGTCAACGTCAGTCGTGGCCGTGTCGCTGGTATGGTGGTTCGCTAGGCTAGGATAGCCACCAAGAGGATACTCCGTACTATGGAATACGATGAAAACACCTAGGCTGTTGCCTGAGTTGCAGTCTGACAAGCCAAACCGTGAATTCATACCCTACGCTGGGATGGCGGGCATACAAGGCCAATAAAGACTCGGACAAAGGAAAATGGTAGGGACGGTATGCCCCGCCTCGCCCAATTCGCCCATCTCACCACTAGGAATGCCATCCTGCTCGGACATATCAACAGCAGCAGGGCTTACAAAACAACAGGCTCTGACGTTTCTCAGGCTTATCGATTTAATGAACATGGTTCAGTCTCTTCCGAAAGCCTAATCTATTGCCCGTCGCGTCGCTGGTCTCGCCTCTCGTTCGAATGACAGCGGACATCCGAAAGCCCACCGCGGAGTGGAGAATCCTGCCAATCTGTGTACAGCACCATAGCCATTCTGACCGTCCAGAAGTAGTTTAGTCCATCTAACAATGGTGCGTCCGATTCTGCCAAAGAAACAATCGACGAGTCCTCATCCAGACCCCGATTCCTCCCTTGGGGCAAAACCCAGCAAGAGAAGATGTGTCTCCAGCGCATGCATCCAATGTAGGAAGCGAAAATCCAAGGTCAGTCCCGAGGAACTGAAACTGCACCGTCAATCCAGTTCCAAGCAGTTCTCTGACCCATTGACAATCAATTCAATGCCCCCCCCCTTTCATCCAGAATCGCAGTGCAAGTACATGTCTGGCTGATTCGAGAGAGGTGATTGTGGTGACTGCAGTGTGATGGCGGCAAGCCAGTCTGCTCTACGTGTAGGGTCGTGTATTTTTCAGAGTGCGAGTACAACATTGAGTCGGATCATAGGCGCAAGGGAGCCCTCAAGCGGGATCTAGCTACACTAAAGGAGAAAAATGACTCTTTGGGCATCATCGTCCAGGCCATCAAAACCTCGTCTCCAGCAGAGGTGGCCGAGATCGTCGAGCTCATTCGCTCAGATACCGACCTGGAGCTGCTTGCCGAGTCTCTCAAGAACTACGATCCGCTGCCAGATGGCTCGGGATCCCCTCCCTCCTTTGAAGGTGATCTCTCGGAGATCATGGGAAACCCCACGCTGGACGAGTCTGGTGAGACCCGATACTTCGGTCACACTTCCAGCCTTTCGTTGACAGACCCAAAGAGCCCTACAACCCGATTGGAGCTCCCGCCTGAGTTGTGGACAACAGTCACCGACGACACGGAGTTCATCACACATCTCATGCACCTGTACTTCTGCTGGTCACACCCGTTCTATCCCCTCGTCCACAAGGAGAGCTTCCTCAACGACTACGCCTCAGGCAGAACGAAATACTGCAGCTCGATCCTCGTCAACATCATCTTGGCCGTGGCTTGTCCATTCTCCGATCGGCCTGAAGCTAGAGCAGACCTGAACGATGCCAATTCTGCCGGCGATCATTTCTTTGCGGAAGCAAGACGGCTCTTGGCCAAGGACGAGCAATCCTCATTCACAAACATCCAGGCCCTTGCGCTCATGTCCCTCAGAGAGCCAAACCACAATCGAGATAGTACGGGGTATATGTATATGGGCCGAGCCATGCGAATGGCTTTGGAACTCGGTTTACACCTGTCATATCCGGGAAATGGCCCGGTTTTGCTCTCATCACCAGAAGTTGAAGTTCGCAGCACAACATTTTGGGCAACCTTTAACTTGGAAACGTAAGATCCGCCTCTAGCACGTTGCCTAGGAAGTAGAACTTCTCTAATTTCAGGCGTCTACAGATTGTGGGGGATTTGCGTTGGTAGGCTCCCGCAGCTACCTACATCGGCCATAAGCATAGACGGCCACCAGGTTCCTGATACGATTTGCGAATCGACACCATGGATACCCTACATCGATGCAGATGTCATCTTCGGCTCTGGAGCTGAAAAGCCCAGCACGGTGAACGTCATGCTTCGCCAGGCCAGCGAATTGTCATTGATAATGAACGACTCATTAAATGCATTTTATGCACCGAGGTTTCGCATGACCAGCAAAGGCCTCCTAGACTTTTACTCGAGATGTACTTCGTGGTATGATTCTCTGCCCGAGACGCTACTACCGGAGAAGACCCCTACTCCATCGGTGGTTATGTTATGGTAGGTCCAGTACCGCTAAACAGTCTTATGTACACCGCCCATCATTGAAAAGTTTGCTAACAGGTAGTTCAGCCTAACCTATCATAACTTCGTCATACAACTCTTTCGCCCTTTTCTCAAGGTGAACCTTCTCGACTCGACTGTCTCGCCTCGTAATATCTGTACAGAATCCGCCGAGAGGATATCACACCTCATGAAGATTTATCGAGATACTTACGGTCTCCGGCGTATTGTTGTCCTCTCAGCTCATATCATACTTTCCTCCAGCACAATCCACCTCATTAACATGCCGTCCCAGGCGGCATCCGAACATCTCGTCCAATGCATCCGCGACCTGGAAGAGATTTCTTCCCACAACTCATTCGGCCATCGGTCTCTTGATATTATTCGGTCCCTGGCGCAGAAATGGAGTATCACTATCCCTGAGGAAGTTCGAGAAACTACAACAAAGAGTATAGAATTTGGTACTCGTTCTTCCTCATCGGGAATGGCATCAGTGAATGAGTCAGATTCGATACAGCCTGTCATGGAACTGCCGGATGAGCAAGCCGGCCCTGAAGATCTTTTCTGGCTCCCATTTTGTAACCCAACAATTCAGGTATCGGACGACATGCGACCGTTGCAGTTTGCTGGCATACCTGATACTGAGGCTCACAATTTGGAACAACTGAGTCAGGATGGTTTCCAGAGGGTAAGCGTGACCGACCCTTACGAGCGTTGGGCATGAGTTGTTAGTATATTAGGGGTTATATATAGATATATCGATAGCCAAGAATAAAAAAGAATAGCAGTAAGAGAGAGCAAAAATACTGTGGGGTTTACCCAGTTCAATGGATTATCATGAATCAGGACCGGTCATTGATATCGCCTGCAGAAAATGTTTACTTTGCTCACAATAGCCATACACTCCACGCAAAGCAAGACAATAGAATAGAAGATATCTCGACCATAGTTAGTGATGCTTGCCACGATTTAGGAGCAAGTTGGCTGTATTGTGTCCTGAGCTTCGTCGTCCGCTAACGAGTTTCATGAGTCCATTCACTAGCTCAAGGGCGCGCCAGCAACGAATTGGATATCTAGTAGAACATCTTTGGTAGTTATCTATTGACTTTGATTCTGTGTAACCTGGCTCTTCGACTTGTACGCATCATAGCAGATATGTAAAGGCACCCCAAATGGAGAAGAAAGGGGTTATGGGAGGAGGGAAGGAGCAGACGAGTGGGCTCCCTTGAATAACGTCTAGAGCTTGGCCTTTGGGGTCTCTTGATTTAGCATTGCTTCTGCAACCATCCTGCGTTGAATCTTCCCCGTGGCGGTCTTTGGCATGTTGTTCGTGAAATAAATCTGCGGATGTTAGTGGGGCTTGATTGTCATAGCATACGGTGAGAACCTCGATACCTTCTTTGGTAATTTAAACCTTGCAACTCTCTCTGCCATCCACTTCTTCAACTCACCCTCTCCTAAAGCCTTGCCTTCCTTCAAGACGACTGCGGCGCCCACCTCCTGGCCGTACATCTCGTCGGCAATCGCGAAGCTCACAGCTTCCCCGACCGCAGGGTGTTGCGTTAGTACGTTATCGAGTTCGATTGGACTAATCTTTTCTCCGCCCTTATTGATCAGTTCCTTGATCCTGCCGGTGATAATAACGTATCCATCTTCATCCTTCTTTCCCTGGTCTCCAGTCCTAAAGAAGCCAGTTCTCGTAAATGATGACTTGTTCGCTTCCGGGTTATTCAGATATCCTTTGGTGACATTCTCTCCAAGTATGCAGATCTCCCCTTCGATACCCTGGGCTACTTCTTCGCCGTCGCTGTCCAGAATCCTGACGTCAACCCCTTGTCCAATACCTACACTACCGGGTTTGCGCTCTGAGGGTGGAAGGGGGTTAGAAGTTAGTTGATGAGCCGCTTCTGTCATTGCATAAGCCTCCAGAACTGGAGCATTAAAGGTTTCCTCCAGGCGGTGAAAAATGGTGGGTGACAGCGGCGAAGAGCATGATCTAATGAAGCGGATTTCGGGTTTAGGATTTGGTGGAGGCGATTTGAGGAGGATCTGATGGATGGTGGGTACTGCTGTGTACCAATTCGCCTTATACGTAGTGAAATCATGCCAGAATTCAGAAGCAGAGAATCGCTGAGGCACAACCATGCTTCCACCCGAATGGAGGGGTGAGAGGAAGGCAGCAAGAAGGCCATGAACGTGGAAAAGAGGCATTACAAGTAATGTCCGGTCTTGGGGTGTGAGTTTGTATGTTTCACAAATGTTCCCTAGTCGATACGTGTAAGCTTGGGGATCATTGAAGGACTTGAACTAGAAATGACACGCACTCATCGATCTGGTTAGATTTCGGTGAGTCAATGGCACCTGTAGCTGTCAGTCAGTCGATACTTGGAACCAAGTCAACGGGATAGCATACTGCTTTTGGTCGTCCTGTAGTTCCGCTGGTATGCAGAACCAGAGCAATGTCGTCGGGGTCTGCTTTCTGCACGCTCTGCCTCACTGCATTCCGCAGCGCTCCTCTGTCTTTGACATCCAGTATCAATTCGTGTCGGTAAGCATCCCAATAGCACTCGGCAATCGCAGCGCGGTACCTTCTAGCGGCGTTCACCGCTGGGTCATTGGCCTCAAAGGCGCCCCTTGGTACAATTACTACAGCAGACCTGAGGTCGTCTATATAGAATTCAAATTCACTCTGCTTGTAGGCGGAGTTCAGGGGTGCCGCAATTGCTCGTTGATAGGTCGCGGCTAGAAAAGCGACGATGAATCCCAGCGAATTGGGAAGAGCAATCGAAACGGCTGATCTGGGAGCCACTCCCAGATCAGCCAGCTTCTCCTGAAACGAGGCGATATGGAAGGCAAGCTGCTTGTGGGAGAGAATGAGGGCATCTGGTTCTGATCTGGATGGAATGATGATGGCTGGTGACTCGGCAGTCTGGGGGAAGGAATCGGAAAGAGTAGCCATTGCGGGAAATAGGATGGGGTAAGATAAAGATGGAGGCGAGCAGCTTTACAAGAGATGGGGATGTACAATAATTGGTGAGCGAAGCGATCCTGTTTGTTGGTGACTTTTGGCAGATTTTTGCGAAGCGAGAAATGTCCGTGTCAACTTCTCCTCCCATTACCCGAGGCCTCCCATCTCGGCCCCCTCTACGAGGTGGCTCTCAGCTCAACGTGGATTTCAGGGACCACTTAAAGCGCCAGAGCACTAAACGTGCCAATAATCGATTACTAATCCACATTTTGACGTCCCATTACTACTGCCATACATCATGATATTCTCAATGTGACTGAATCCCGCCTGGTACTGCTGATATTGCCATTCCACGATATTTCGAAACCTGATGGGCGTCCTACATGCTACGAGCTATTACGAGTCTCTTGAGAAGCTACAGAGCATACGCATACGCTTGACGACAGTGATATGGTTAAGCGCAATAGCGTTATCCATAAAATTGCAGCCAGCGAGGGGTCTAAAGGCTATAAACCTGCTACAATCATGCATGCTTTGCGTGCTACAGGCACGTTAAATGGCTCAGCGGCCCTCAATGAGATTGGGGGGAAGTTTATGCAGCGAGCAGATGTTAAAAATGCTTCACTAGCATGGCGAACCGCGAATCCCGATCTCCGAGTACTAAAAATGGGATCAATGCCACTCATGGAGGATCTTAACAATGCTGGCGAATTCCTTGAAGGAAAGGGATATTATATGGCGGATATTGATGTGCCTACATGCAATTCTAATACTCTTAGAAATGTACCGAACATTCGTGGGCTTGTTTTTGCATATCCAGAGTATTTCAAGGTGCTGATTCGCTGTGGATATCTTACTCTCGCGGATTCTACACATAATACGAACTCTTGGAAGTGGCCTCTCTATACATTCATGGTTCGGGATGAATATGGCACCTGGATTCCTGGTGCACATGCGCTTCTAGAAGGCGAGGGTGCCGAAATACTCGCCGCTGCGCTAAAATTTCTGAAGAACTGGGCATCAAATCGCTGGCTCTTACGATATGCCCTGACAGATGATTCTGCAGCAGAGCAAAAAGCATTCCGCAAGGCATTCCTAGGGCTTAAAGTGGGCGAGCAGGAGTTCACCCACCTGCTCTGCACCGTCCACAGCATGCGAACCCTCGATCGGAAGCTAAAAGGTGCTCCGATAGACGTTCGCCAGCATATGTATGCTGCGATGCTTAACCGGAAAACCTCCGCGGGCTGCGAGGACTCTGTGAATCAAGCAATTGCAGCTGCAGCAGATGTAGCTGGTTTGCAAAATTACTTACGAAAAGAATGGCTACATTCGAAGGAATTATGGGGGCTATTCGCAAGGCAGCATAGCCCACTTTTACTTCAAAATACGACTACAAATGCTGTGGAGGCATGGCATCATCAGATTAAGTACGGTGAAGTCAAGAATGTCAACTCAAAACGCTCGATAAAAGGAGCCTGTATTACGGTATTTGAAGAGTCAGCCAAGCGCTGGAATAATGCCTGTAAAGCGGAGCGTGAATGGCGTACGAAAAACCTACCAGAGGTACAAGAATTCCCGAATCTCGGCAGGTTTCCATACCCAATTCAGCTCCGCCTTGTTGAGCAAGTCCAGAAGGCACAGAAGGACCTCGCAGAAGGCAAAAACCCACGACACTTCACAGAATTGGACTGTGAATGCTTGTTTTTCCATTCATATCGACTTCCTTGCGCCCATATGTTTATGGCCAACCTTTTCTATGGTGATGTTATTACAGAGGAGCACTGGGTACAATTCGAATGGCTATTTGAAGACTCAGGATATGAGGTTTATGAGTCGATGCAACTTATGGAGCATTCGGAGGAGTATTTTGAGGAGGGAATAGGTGCTCCCCAGCGGAGAAAGCTTGTAATGCGTGAGGTTCTAGAACAAATCAAGGCAAAGTATTATGAGCTTGAGGAAGTTCTCGAAGGCTCAGAGTTTACTGCTGAGGAGGCTGAAATAGCTATGAAGCGCTGGCTTTCAGGGCTCACCCAGGCGAATTCAGGGATCGTTAGAGCAAACGTTCCTGCACTTATAGCTGGGGAGCCTCTTGATTCACAAGCAGAAATGTAGGGAGCTTTGGATATTAGGGAATAGAGGTTTACGAAGCTCCCTAGCATGTTTTTAGAAGCATTGAAGTATCAGGTGTTGAGCACCTATGTTAGGGGGCCATGTTTACTAGAGATTACCTAATTAGGCAATTCCTTTAGGCTTCATGTTATGAGAGCATTCTACGATCAGATTTCACGCCTACAGCATTTGAATCACTTGCATAGAGCGCACATAGGCATATTAGAAGCATTCCATTGACTCTGATATCCCATCGCTCAGCTACACTTAGTAATCGATTCTTGGCACGTTTAGTGCTCTGGCGCTTTAACCGGTCCCGGATTTCAGCTCAACGTGGATTTCTTATGCGAATGCGCGCACCTCACTTTTGCACACCACTTCAGCACTTAATTATGGATCAAAGTTATACTGTAATCGAGAGCCGAATCCTTGAAGCTATTGCTGCATTATCCACGCGTGAAAATTTCAAAGTTGCAGCAGCTGCCCGCGAATTCAACGTACCTTCCGAACGGTTCCGCCAGCGCTGGCATGGCTGCCCACCTCGCTCAGCACGTATCCTACCCAACCGAACACTTGATGAACATATGGATAAGGCTTTATGCATCTATATTGATACTTTAGATCGCATTGGGGCCTCTCCTACGCCTGGGATGGTTATAAGCGCAGCAAATCAAATTCTCAAGGCCGCCCATACAGATCCAACAACCCCACCACGCGAAGTTAGCCTTTGTTTTCTTTCACGTTGGAAACAGGCCCATCTACAATACAAACTGGTAAAGGGAAAGAAAATAGATGCAGCTAGGAAGGGGTCACATATTTTGAAGGATTTTGAGGATTGGTTTTGCCAGCTAGGGGTGATCTTAAGGGATAATGAGATTAATCCTGCGGATTTCTACAACTTCGACAAGACAGGATTTCGAATTGGAATAGGTAAAGATCAGTGGATTATCATACAAGACGCTAAACGTACAGTATATTTCGGAACTGATACGGAATGTGAGCTTGTCTCTTCCTGTAAAGTAATCTCAGCTGATGGAGCTGTGCTGCCGAATATGCTTATCATCAGTGGTAAAATGCATATGTCGGCTTGGACGGAACATACAGGCCTTGATGATAATATCTTAATTGGCCTTTCGGATTCAAGCTACTCAAACAATAAGTTGGCATTCAGATAGATTAAGCACTTTAATAAGTTCTCTGCAAAACGTCAGGTTGGGAGATAGCGGCTTCTCTTGCTGGATGGTCATGGCTCTCACCATACCTTCGAATTCATAAACTACTGCGAGGAACATGAAATTATCGTATTTTGCTTACCGTCGCATTCTACACATATTCTCCAACCATTAGATGTAGTAGTATTTCAGCCACTGAAGCATTACCACGCATTAGCAGTAAATCAGGCAACTCGAACTGGCTGCTCATCCTTCAATAAAGTCGAATTTTTCACAGCTCTTACCTCAATTCACAGACAACCCTTCAAGCGTGGAACCATTTTATCTTCTTTCAAAAAGACAGATCTTTGGCTATTCAATCCCGACATCGTTTTATTAGAATTGCGTGAGGCCAATGAGGCTATCCAGCGACCAATAACCACCGAATTACCTTTCTACAGCCCCTTACAGCTTCCACCAACTCCTCCAACTATCAGACGGCTTAAAGAACTTGGGAATAATTTGTTCTACGATTCAGAAATTCCCGCAAATCTTAAGCAGCCTTTATATAAATTCTGTAAAGGCTCAATTGCAATGGCAACTGCATTGGCAGCAGTTGAACAGACCTTACAGCAAACCGAAATGGCTGAAAAATATCACGGCCGACTACAGTCGGCGATCTGGGTGCCGTAGGCTTCGGTCAGGGCAATGGTCGGCGTAGTCTGGCCGACCGTCACATAGGTAGGCTAGGAAACGAACTAAGATAGAACGGGGTCATAGACTATAGTCGGCCTAGCTACAACTAACGTCTATCTGGGTAAATACAAGTATTGACTGATGGGGTTCCTAGTGAGGGCCCTGTCTGTCCTATATACGCGGTTGGTGTCTGTGACAGCGTTGCCCTGGGCAACGCTGCCACAACAAACATCGGCCTTCAGGGTCGCTCGACCGACTATGGCCGAGCCCTCTACTAGCTGTGACCATACACCAAATCAATGCCCTCTTCCCTCTGTATGGTCGGTTGGCCTGGCCGACCACCTATACTTAGAATGACTTTGGTGCGCCGTGATGCCAATCTTGGCGTGGCCTTGGGTGGTCGCCCCTTCTCCTCCTGTATGGGCGGTCGGCCTGGCCGGCTGCCTACACCTGGAACGGCTTGACTGCCGTGACAAAACAGCACGGAAGAAAAGGCAGAGAAGCGGGAGAGGATCTCTCCAAAAGGAAGGGCAGCTATATGCGCGTCATGCGCGTTTGACGCACGTTCAAAAGGTGATTGATAGAAATGCAGTGTAACGATTCGTTAAGCCTAGGTCCAACCTGGGGCTTAAAGGATCCTGCGTCTAAGGACTTGGGTTGCGAGATAAATCTCTATTGCTTAGACAGCTGAATACAAATGACAAAGGGTGTGTTGGTTCACTTGGTTCACTGGCAGTGCGGGTTCGTTACTATGAATGCCAATTCAAGATTTGAGTTAAGCACAGCGCTCCTAACTATGGAGGTTAAGCCTCCTTAAGCAATGACCGCTGTAGTTGAGGTATGTACCATGATCACTCGCGATCACTTCCTCAACGTGTGGAGAAGTCAACCAAGTACGGGTGATCATGAGTGATCGCGATCACTCGTGTTCACCATACTAAAAGGAAAACAATACAGCGATCGCTATCGATCACTGAGCCATTTACATAATTGGGTCGCTCAATACGCGAGCTCCCCCTACTGGACTCATAAGCGAATGCAATGCTATAAGCAAATGTAACATGCAGCTAATAAAGCTGCATATGACCAGGAAATTATTAGACGTGAAAAAAAGCGGAAAAGGCAGTGGAAACTCGTGCATTTGGGGTGCAGAAAACAGGCAAAGGCTAGACATGCGCGACTACGGAGGCATAAGCTATTTGACGCAGATTTAGTTGCGTTAAAACTATACAAAGTTGTAGATAATTAAAAAATCCACTGTAACGATTCGTTAAGCCTAGGTCCGTCCTGGGGCTTAAGGAATCCTGCGTCTAAGGACTTGGGTTGCGAGATAAATCTCTATTGCTTAGACAGCTGGTTACAAACGACAAAGGGTGTGTTGGTTCTCTTGGTTCACTGGCAGTGCGGGTTCGTTACCATGAATACCGATTCAATTTTGATTTAAGCACAGCGCTCCTAACTATGGAGGTTAAGCCTCCTTAAGTAATGACCGCTGTAGTTGAGGTACGTACCGTGATCGCTCGCGATCACTTCCTCAACGCGTGGAGAAGTCAACCGAGTACGGGTGACCATGAGTGATCGCGATCACTCGTGTTCACCGTACTAAAAGGAAAACAGTACAGCGATCGCTAACGCTCGCTGCGCCATTTACATGATTGGATCGCTCGTTACGCGAGCTCTCCCTACTGGACTCATAAGCGAATTGCAACGCTGTAAGCAAACGTAACATCTACGTTGAGCCGAGATCCACGTTGAGCTGAGAGCCCCCTCGTAGAGGGGGCCGAAATAGAAGGCCTTAGATAACCAGCCCCAATACCGATATTAAGGCCACAAGACAACCATCCCACCTAAATATTTTTGCCCAAATTTTCTCCTGGTAAAACCCTATAATTTTTGAAACACCTTTTAAAAATAAAAATAGTTTTTATTTTAAACATAAGTATTAATTTTTTTCCCCCTAATATTTAAAAACTTAATGGCAGATCAAGTTCAAGAAGGTAAATGTACACATGCACAGTTTATTCAAGACCAGTAAGATTCTCAAAAAATACCTGAGCAAGCAAAACTACGTTGAGCAAATGACGCTGAATTACAGAAATGGTATCATTGTGCTCTAGTAGCAAAACATAAAAATTAAATTTTAACAGCAACTTCATAAATATCACATCCTAAATATAAAATTGTAGAAGATAACAATCTGGCTACTCTACCACCAAGACATCCAGCAGAACCTATCAATTCTCAGCCTATAATACTAGATATTTGTATTTAAACATCATCATTTTCTCCTCAAAGCAAAACACCAAAACAACAACGACATGATCACAATCCTTGTGCTAATGCAACTATTTTACAGCTAAAGTTCGTACCACAACAGTATTTGGTTTGTGAAGAACATAGTGAACCACATGCAATTGCACTTTTTATCTTTTTTATTATAGTACTAGCCATAGTACTAGCTATACCTAGATGGCATTTGGACGGGGAGGAGCAGACTAATGGTAAACTGACCTCAGAGTCAATTTCTCAACTAAGAAAATCAAATGATTAGGTTGCTCTTGGGTCCAAGTTGGTCTGGGTTTACAAGGTAGGACCCAGCACTCTTAGCAGGGTCCAGGTCAGTCAGGTTGCCATTTCTGTGACCCAGACTGCGGTTCCAAGTTGGGCCAGTTTGCAGCTCCATACTCATACTAAACCCAATTTAGTAATACATATGACCATATGAAAAATAAAGATTTTTGCTAAGGTAGGTTTTAATAATTGTTTTAACAATCTGTTTACATCACTTATACAAATTAATTAATTTTTACATTTACATGATCATTTTCATAGTTGTAGGAAAATTAATTAATCCATTGCAATAATAGAAATTTGAATGAGAAATCTAGTAATACAAATCATAAAAGAAAAACCTTCCATCTCATTATCCTGAATGCGTAAAACAAGAATACATGAGAATTGAAAATTAAATCCACAAAAACGAAAAGACACGAAAACCACACAATGACAAAGAACGAGCAAGACCACACATCGCAACAACCAGAAAGATCTCAAAGTGCGAGATCCAGGAAAACTACACAGTGTGACAGATTCACCAACCCTATTGAGGCAAGAGCGAAAGCATTCTCAAATCCACCTGGGTACAGACGACCTAGTAATATTGTAGCGTATCTGCTTCAAGAAGGTCCAATCTTTTTGCATAATGGTGACTCGTTTCGTATGGATAGCGCAAAGGTTGATATCTACAATATGATTTAGCTTGAATTTCAAAATAGCAGCTAGGATTTATTATGTAAGGACTGCTCGCAAACGGTACTTTGGGTGTACGTAGGTAGTGTGGCGATAGGATGACGTAACTGTGGCTTGTAGGCTATCCGATGGGTAGGTGGCTTTGTACAGACCTATGAGGTCAGAGGTGGGTTCATAAGACGACAGCTACCCAATGTAGTATCGATATATATAGAATGCAAGACTATAACTTCTTATTGGAAGCTATACGACGATGAAGAACTGATCGCTGGCCTCCCTAATGAGGCCAGTGAGCTACAAATATATATTGCGAGGTAAACTCAAAATGAGACTTTTCCGCCACCTGATTCTCACGGCCAGGAAGGTGACTTCTCGAAGGCCCACCATTGGGTAGTGCCTCCCTGTCAGACCGCAATAAAGGCGTGGCAAGTCACCACAATTGTAGGTGGGATATACTCCTTGGAACAATTGAACGTTATGCGCCTGGTGATTAACTATGTTTAGGTGGCTAACTACCTCGGGTGTTGTGAGAAGATGATAGATCGGATACCCGTTGTTCCGCGATATCGATTCGAGGCCTATGGGTATGGGACTTAGTGTTTACGTGGAGTCTTCCTGATTAGGAAATGTTGTTCTTGGCATAGATTACAGATAAGGGCGTTGCCCTATGTATGTCACGTGACATCGCAGAGCAATATTGTGCGCAACGCGCTTGCTCACCCACAAACATTAGAACGCGAAAGTCTATGATGCAGAGGCCCTCGCTGCCAGGCTAGGCCTGGAGGCGGCCACTAAACTCACCACAGCAAGACACGCTAGCACAACGTATGTCTGCCTAGATAACCTGGCAGTAGCGGCAAGACTGGGCTCCCTCACTACAAGCTCCAGCCAAAACACCTTTGCAGCATTCAAAAAGCTATCCGACCAATGGCCACACCGACTTAGGGAACCGTATACAACGACGGGGAAAGTAGTCGTGCGCTGGTGCCCAGGACATACGGGAATCACAGGCAATGAAGAGGCCGACGCAGAGGCGAAGGCAGCTGCAGAAGACACTACTCACACATCCTACCCCCCCTCCCTCGCTGCAGCAAAACGCAGAGCAAAGGCATTCGCCTTCGAACAATTTCACACCAACTGGAGCGCACTTGCCCCCACCAGGTACAAAGACCTGTGCATAGGCGCTCACAAATGCCCCCCCGAACTGTCACTCCCAAGACCCATTCTGGGAAGAATATATGCTGCACGCTCGGGACACGGAGACTTCGCAGCATACCACGAACGTTTCAACCACGAGGA
>JAJDMY020000273.1:0-55530 GCA_022345705.2 Sabuloglossum arenarium
AGCGTCTTCGCGTAACGGTTATCGATGCTCGCGATGTAGCTGAAAAGTTTGATGCAAACAAAGTGTATTGGTTCAAGGAGCTTGGTCTTGAAGCTCCTTCTATTACGTACTACTTCGAAGGAGGGCTGCAGTCTCTTGTTCGACACTATAACGAGCGCCAGAAGGTGATCAATCCAACTATTTTTTATGTAGAAAAAGAGCAGGACAATGTTGGCGTTGAAATTGCATTGCAGTATGTTGATGACATCACTCCTCGCATTGTTGGCTTTGCTAACAACATCTACACTCCAGAAGGAGGTATGCATGTTACCGGTTTCAAGACTGCGCTCACTCGCCTTATCAATACCTATGCCAAGAAGAATAACTTGGTGAAGGAGGCAGATGGTGCATTCTCTGGAGACGACGTGCTCGAAGGGTTAACTGTTGTTATCTCCGTTAAGCTCGCTGAAATTCAATTCGAAGGTCAGACAAAAGCAAAGCTTGGTTCAACTGAAGCAATGGGGGCAACTGCAACTGCATTTGGAGAATCATTTGCTGTATACCTTGAAGAGCATCCTGATGAAGCCAAGGCTATCATCATGAAGACATTGCTTGCATTGCGTGCCCGCAAGGCTGCAAAAGCTGCAAAGGATTCTATTTTGCGTAAAGGTGCATTGGAAGGAATGACACTTCCAGGAAAGCTTGCTGACTGTCAGACTAAAGACGCTTCTGAATCAGAGTTGTTTATCGTTGAGGGAGACTCAGCGGGAGGAACAGCAAAGATGGGACGTGATCGTCGCACACAGGCTATTCTGCCATTGCGTGGAAAGATCTTGAACGTTGAGCGTGCTCGTCTTGATCGCATGCTAGGAAGTCAGGAAATCAAAAACCTGGTGATTGCTATGGGTACTTCTATTGGAGACACATTCGATCTCGAAAAGATGCGCTACCACAAAATCATCATTGCAACAGATGCGGACGTGGACGGATCACACATCACTACACTGATTCTTACACTCTTCTTCCGTTATTTCCGCGAGGTTATCGATGCTGGCTATATCTACATCGCGCTTCCTCCTCTATACAAGATCAAGAAAGGACGAGAACTTTTCTATGCCTATACTGATGTGGAAAAAGACAAGATCATCGAGTCTATTGGCGGCGGTGCCGTGCAGGAAATTGATGACTCTGGAGATGCTCATGATGACACAGAGGATGCGGAAGACGATACAGAGGCGGTGAAGACAAAGCGTGCCTCAAAGATTTCTATCCAGCGATATAAAGGTCTCGGAGAAATGAACGCTGACGAGCTTTGGGAAACAACAATGAATCCTGAACAGCGCGTGATTAAGCAAGTTGAGATTCATGATGCTGAAGAAGCAAACAGAACCTTCGACATGTTGATGGGATCTGATGTTGCTCCTCGCAAGTCATTCATCCAGTCAAATGCCAAGATGGCGAATTTGGATATCTAATACAAAAAGAAAAATCCCCGAGAGGGGATTTTTGTTATGCAAAGCAGTCATCTTTGATAAAGAAGCGAGGCGCAGATTGTTTTTTTTCAAGCCGCACTTCTACAAACTGTTTTGATTCTGTTTGAATAGTAGAGGAATGATCAACGTATGCAACCGTTCCGGCAGGAAATTGGTCATATGGGAATGATGATTCTAAATGCCAGAGGATATCTTCATCAGAAAGTTCTTTTTTGATGGTTTTCTCAATGAGGGTGATTTCCCATTTTATTTTGTGTATGCCGGCAAAGTCTAACTTATCCAGAATGCTTATAAATACTGGTTTGCCATACTGCAGTCCGCATTTATTGCAGCCGATGTATTCGGAGCATAGCTCTAAGTTCATAGGAATCGTGCTGGCAAAAGCTTCTGTACTTTTAAGTGAAAGGCATTCTACAATTTCACCACCACAACGGCATTGCATGTTGGTGCTAAATAACTTTTCTTGTCTCATTGTTTAAGGTTTTTTCTAGAGTACCATAGATCTGGGAAATGGCTAGGAAAAGAAAAATCCCCAGAAGGGGATTTTATTCAAGAGCATTTTTAGGAACTAAGAAATACAAACGTCCGAGATGGTTGTTGATCATGTATATCAGGACCATATCATCTGCATGATGAAGTTCTTTGAAGTTGCGAATCTTTTCATCATGGATGACTTCTGGTTCAAGATATACTTCTCGGCCAACATAGAACCACCATGTATAGATGCCGTGATACTTGATCACTTCTTCCTCTTCCATGAGTCGAGTGGTATATGTTATTTCTGAGGCAAAGATATGCGATATCAATACTGGGTCAACTTTGATGAATGGTTGAGGGCCATAGAGTGCTCTGCATTCAGGGCAAGATATCTTTGATTCATGTATGGTTTTACCACAATCATCAGACCAGAAATATTGCGACAGTTCAGAGCTACAATACGGGCATTTCCATTGCTGGAAAAAATGTCTAAATACTTTCATTCGTATAGGTTTGTGAGAACTATACGGTATTTGGATTAAAAATCAACAATATAAAAAGGCTGGAAATATTTCCAGCCTTTTTATTATTAGAGCGCGTTCTTGATAAGTTCCTTTAGTTCAGCAATAGCTTGTTCCTTTTGCACTTGCTGCTTTTGCCAGAATGTCTTAAGGTCTTCGCTCATTGCATCGCTTTGGTATAGGTTTTTGATGCGCCAGAGGCTTTTTGATTCCTGGGTCATCTGATTCATCAAGTTGTATAAATTGTTGTCTTGCATACAAGTATTATAGCGCTCGAGTCTTGATTTCGGAAACAATGCGGGTGATAAAATCATCAACGCTGATTCCTTCTAGTTTCAGGTCATTGCGGCCTTCAACGGTGAGAGTGTCAGAACTCTGTTCCTTTTCTCCAATAACAATCTGATAGGGAATCTTGTCAGTCTTGGCTTGGCGAATACGCTTACCCAAACTTTCTGTTGTCGAAAGTGTTACGCGAATATCCGCATCAGCAAGTGCTTGCTGAATCTTTGCTCCATACTCAGCAAACTTTTCTCCAACTGGAAGAATTGCAACCTGTGTTGGAGACATCCATACAGGAAATGCTCCTGCGAAGTGTTCGATCATCACGCCCATGAAGCGTTCAAGAGATCCTGAGATGGCACGGTGGATAACAACAGGCTGCTCTTTCTCTCCCTGTTCATTGATATAGGAAAGATCAAAGCGATTAGGAAGATTGAAGTCACACTGAATAGTTGCAAGCTGCCATTCGCGGCCGATTGCGTCCTTGAACATGAAGTCGAGTTTTGGTCCGTAGAATGCAGCCTCGTCTTTTGCAGGCTTGTATGGCAAGTTCTGCTCGATACAAACATCAGTCAACGCTTTTTCTGCGGTTTCCCATACTTCGTCTGTTCCAAGATATTTTGTCTTGTCATCGCCGCGAAGAGAAAGGCGTACCCAATAGTCATTGATCATGCCCATGGTTGTATAGAATTCTTTGATGATGGCAACGATAGTTGCGATCTCTTGTCCGATTTGGTTTGGACGACAGAAAAGGTGCCCATCGTCTTGGGTGATTGAACGAACGCGAGTGAGCCCGCTAAGTTGTCCTGTCTTCTCATCACGATATACAGTTGCTGGTTCGAAGTATCGAACTGGCATGTCGCGGTATGAGAACTGGTTGTCTGCAAAAATCTGCATATGGTGCGGACAGTTCATTGGCTTCATGATGAACTTTTCTTCTTTTCCTTGTACGCGGAAGAGTTCGTCACCAAACTTTGCAGCATGACCTGATGTCTCATACAGTGCTTCTTTTGCAATATGAGGAGTCCATACACGGTCGTATCCTTTTCTTTTATGGAGTTCCCAAAGATATTCTTCGATTTCTCGACGAAGCAGCATTCCTTTTGGCTGAAGGAGAGGGAGCCCTGACCCAACAAGAGGAGAGAGGGTGAAGAGCTTCATCTGAGCACCAAGTTTGCGGTGGTCACGCTTTTCAGCTTCAGCTTGCTGGAATACATAGGCATCAAGGGCTTCTTTTGATTCGAATGCGAGGCCATAGATACGGGTAAGCATAGGGTTGGTTTCTTTTCCTCTCCAGTATGCACCGGCAATGCGATCAAGCTTGAACGAGTCAGGGTCGATGCTGCTCAGATCGTCAATGTGTCCTCCGCGACAAAGGTCAACAAAGTTGCCCATGGTGTATAGGGTAATTGGTTCTCCTCGATCTGCAATTTCATTAATGAGCTCAGTCTTGAATTCATTGCCTTTGTATTCTTCAAGTGCTTCCTCCTTAGAAACTTCCTTGTGTGACACAGTTTTCCATGTTGGCAGCAATTCGCGCATCTTTGCTTCAATGGCAACGAGCTGATCTTCAGTTACTGCACCAGGAAATTTAATATCGTAATAGAAACCATCGTCCACTGCAGGACCTAGCGTCAACTTTGCGTCAGGATAGAGCTCCGTAACGGCAGCTCCAAGAAGATGGGCAAGGGAATGGCGTTGATGTTCGATATTATTGGTATTCATGTGAAAACTATAGCATTTTTAAGGGTTTTTGCGAGGTATTGACAAAAGGTAATTGTATACTATGATAGTAGGTAAACTACCTTAAATGTACAAATAAATATGGATACAAGGACTAAGCATCGTATCCAAAAGCTCATTGCGAAAGGATACCAGATTAAATTGCCTGGCGGTACAAGCCGGGATGGAAACCATTCATCTTTTGCTACGTTATTGAGGAAACGATATAACGCTGAAGAGGGAAGACATACCTATACAATTGTTGTCATCCCTTATATTCCTTTGAAAAAAGGAGAAAAGAGAAAGGTTGATCCTAAAGAAAAAGTGTTCCCTGAAACACCAGAACAGACCTTGGAACGAGAGATTCTTGAAGAAACAGGAATCTCGCTTGCCAAAGCAATCTATACGGAGACCGGGATAAATGAATTTGACGATAATCGTGAAGGGCACGAAGGAGAGAAACACCGACAAGTACATTTCCTTTGTACCTACTATGATGACAGCAATATGCGGGATACGTTCTCTCATGTCGAGAAGAACATAGGTATTCCCTTTGTCGTTGATCTTGATGACGATCTCGAAAAATACATTGCCTCGAATCACCGATGGATGGTCAAGGAAGTTAGGGACTATATCAGGCAAAAGCCTGACCAGAATTTAAATTTAAAGAATCTGCCCGCAATAAAGCGCGCACAGCCCGTTTACTAGGTAAACGGGCTTTTTATTTTACTTTTTCCAGGACTTATAGTACTATGTGCGGATATGGTAGTACGCATGAGACATACGCGCGCGCATACGGCTAACCGCCGTTCGCACCACGCATTGAAAAGCCCAGCATTGTCAACAGACATAACTGGAACTGTACATATCCGACACCGCGCAAGCATCGACGGAGTATACAAGGGCAGACAAGTTATCGGTGACCCGGTAAAGGCAGTGGTTAAAAAGCAGCGTAGAACAAGTTCAAAATAATTATTTAATATATACATATGGCCAATCGGCACTTATCACGATCAATCGTTCTTCAGGCATTATTCGAATGGGACTTTTCAGGGAATCCTGAAGAGCTGAAAGCTATTATCGATCGCGATATTGCAGAGTTCGCACCAGGTCACACTGATGCGGCTTTTATGTATGAGCTTGCAGAAACAGTGCAGCGCAAGCAGGCAATCATTGATGACATCATCACCAAAGCAGCCCCTGAATGGCCTTTGGAGAAGATCTCTAATGTTGACCGCAATATCTTGCGTATGGGGCTTGCAGAGCTGCTCTTTGGCGATCGTGACCAGGTTCCACCAAAAGTTGCTATCAATGAAAGTATTGAACTGGCAAAGAACTTTGGCGGAGAGAACAGCGGCAAGTTCGTAAATGGCGTACTTGGTGCGGTGTATAAGGAACTGGGTGAACCAGGCAAAGAACAAATCACCAAGCGTATTCCGAAAGTTGAAGAACCTATCGATATTTCAAAGCTTGTTGTTGAAGCAAAGGCAGGAGGCATCGTTCATGCAAAGAAAGATGGTGTTGACTATGTTGCGTTGGTACACGATGTCTTCGGATATTGGACGCTTCCAAAAGGAGGCGTTGAAGAAGGGGAGAACAACGAACAGGGCGGCAAGCGCGAAATTGAAGAAAAGCTTGGCATCACCGTTGAACTTGGTCCAGAGATTGGATCTATTGACTATGTTGCTTCTCATCCTGAAAAAGGGAAGATCCGAAAGGTGGTAACCTTCTATTTGGCAGAGGCTGAATACCAAGAACTTGATCTCCATAGCAATGGCGGACTTGATAGAGCACAATGGTTCCAACTCCATGAGGTAGTTGACCTTACGATTTATGATGATATATTGCCTCTTATAGCTAAAGCTATCGAGCTTATAACCCATAAATAATAGCTATTATTTATACAATGAAAGACTTTACTCCATTTGAACAATCTCTCGGCATTGTCTTTTCAGACAAGTCGCTGTTGCAGCGGGCATTTACGCACCGCTCTTTTATCAATGAAAACCCTCGTTCAGGGCTTGAACACAATGAACGCTTTGAATTCCTTGGCGACGCTGTTATCGAACTGATCGTCACCGACTATCTCTTCCGTCATTTTCCAACACATAACGAAGGGGAACTAACCGCCTTTCGTTCTGCGTTGGTGAATGCAATCATCATGGGAGAGGTTGCAACAGAACTAAACATGAATGACTTCCTTTTGCTTTCAAAAGGAGAAGCAAAAGATACCGGACGCGCTCGTCAGACAATTCTTGCCAATACCTATGAATCATTTGTTGGAGGACTCTATCTCGACCAAGGGTATGAACCCTGCAAGAAGTTCATTCATGACACCTTGCTGCCTCGCCTTGAAGACATCATCAAGCTGAAGTCATGGAAAGATGCAAAGAGTCAGGTGCAGGAAGAAGCGCAAGAACGCCTCGGTCTTACTCCTTCATACCGTGTTGTATCTGAATCAGGACCAGACCACGACAAGTACTTCACCATCGGCGTATTCTTCGGAGAACAGAAGATCGCAGAAGGCAAAGGAAAAAGCAAGCAGGAAGCGCAACAGCTCGCTGCATCTGCGGCTCTGGAAAAGAAAGGGTGGAATTAATTCCAAATTGACTTATATGATTTAAAAGGTATAACTAAGACAAGTTATACCTTTTAAAATTACATATTATGATATTGTCACTTCCACCAACAGCGCGTAATGCAAAGGATATCTTTGAAGGCGCATACAATTCCTATCTTAAAAAAGTATCGTTTCCTCACCCAAAAGCTTGCGGTGCACTTATAGGAGCATTCATTTTGGTAGCAATACCAATTTCATTGCTTGATCTGTTTGCCCGGAGTTATATCACTCATCATTTCTTTGCTTATTTTGGGTTAATACTTATTAGTGTAGTTATTCCAATATGGGCAGCTGTCTTTTTTAAATCAAAAGAGAAGAAAGAAATTCAACAGTCATCAAAATGGCAGAAAATATACCTTGAAAGCCTGATCAAAGAATATGATGTGTTTGAAAAAACAGTACCGATAAAAATCAAGGAACATGAAGATCGTGTGAAATCATGGATCACGCAACTGACTGATGAGCTGGAAGAGATTAAGGTGCAACGAGAAGAAGCAAAACAACAGTTACAGCAATTGTAACCACTAAGCCCTCAAATTGAGGGCTTTTCTTATTACTTTTAAAAGCCTTAAATGATATACTAGAAACACTATGCGCCTCAAACAGATCGAGATTTCTGGCTTCAAATCGTTTGCCAAAAAGGCAACACTCACTTTCACCGCACCGGTGACTTCAGTTGTTGGTCCTAACGGTTCAGGGAAGAGCAATGTGGTTGAATCGTTTCGCTTTGTATTGGGAGAACAATCAATGAAGAGCATGCGCGGAAAGAGCGGTTCTGATTTGATCTTCAAAGGAGGAAACACTGCGCCAAAGCTTTCTCGTGCTGCTGTTTCAATTACCTTCGACAATACTGACAAAGTCTTCAACTTCTCCTCAGAAGGAGAAAAGCAGGGAGCACCGGTATTGTTCGATGAAGTTACATTCACCCGTGAACTCTTTGCTGACGGCACCAGTCGTTATCTCATGAACGGTACAGAAATCCGCTTGAAGCAGATGGTTGAACTGTTGTCTTCAGTTAACATTGGTACTTCTAGCCACCACATCATCTCTCAAGGAGAAGCTGATGGTATTTTGCGTGCCTCTGCACGAGACCGAAGAGAAATGCTGGAAGATGCATTAGGGCTCAAGATCTATCATTTCCGCATCAAGGAAAGCGAGAACAAGCTAGCGAAAGCAATGAATACCTTGAAGGAAGTGCAGTCATTGCGCCGTGAGCTTGCACCGCATCTCAGCTTCTTGAAGAAACAAGTTGAGAAGGTTGAGAAAGGGCGAGCAATTAGAGAAGAGCTTGAAGCATTGTTGCTGCAATACTTGGCAACAGAGCGAAACAAGATCAGGGAAGAAGACAATCGTCTTGCTCAGGCTCATGCAGTTATTGCCAATAGAAAAACACAGCTTGAACAGGTATTGGAAACTATTCCAGAAGAAACAGTACATGACAGTACTGCAACAGAGCGTTCAAATATAACTGCACAGTTGCAGATTGTTCGAGAAAAGCGTCGCAATACAGAAAGTCGTATTAGCAGACTAGAGGGTATGGTGGAGGCACAACGCCATATGCTGCTTGCGCAGAGCAAACAGCAGCAATTCATCGCTAAAGCTATAACCTTTGCTCCTGATGAATACCAGAGCCTCTTGGGGGACATAGAATCGGTATTGCATGCAATTCGAAGTGCAAGCTCATTGGAAATGGTGAAAGAGACACTTTCGAAGATTGAAAGCTTGGTATCTCGCTTGAAAGCACGAGAAGAGAAAAGACCAGTTCAAGAGACTGCTCCAGCTATTGATACTGGCATTAACGACACAGCGCTTGACCTCGAAGCGCTCGAACGAGAACTCAAGGCATATATCGGACAAGAAGAAGCATTGCAGCAGCAATTGGTTGTTGCAGAACAAGCGCGTGATGCTGCGATGATGGCAGGGCAGAATGCTACACGCAAGCGCTATGAAATCATTGGCGAAATAAAACAATGCGAGTCCGAGATACAGATCTTGGAAGTTTCTAAGAGCGGATTCTTGCAGCGCAAGGAACTGTTTGATTCAGAACTCAAGGATGCAGGCTTTCTCTTCGGTGTTGGTTTTGTACAGTCATTGGGCAATGCACAGGCTATTCCTGAGTTTGATTTGCATACACAGAAAAGAAATATTGATCGCTTGAAGATTCGATTGGATGAACATGCAGGTATTGGTCATGAGGTTGTTGCAGAATATGATTCAACTGTTGAGCGAGATGCCTTTCTTGCGAGAGAGGTGACTGATATCGAAGCAGGAGTTCGCAATCTTGAAACCTTAATTATTGATCTCAAGCGCGTGCTTGATGAGCAGTTTACCAGCGGGGTGAAGGTGATTAACGAGCGCTTTAGCGATTTCTTCAAGACTATGTTCGGAGGAGGAAGTGCCTTTCTTTCTATAACCTTGGAAAAGAAGCGAAAGCGACGTGGAGCAGATGAAGATCTTGCAGACCCTGATGCAGAAGAAGAGCCAGAGGAAGAACAGTTTGAACGTGGCATTGAAGTGCATGTGAATCTTCCCGAGAAGAAGGTGAAGGAATTGAATATGCTTTCAGGAGGGGAGCGATCGCTCGTTTCTATTGCATTACTCTTTGCTATCTCTCAGGTTAACCCACCGCCATTCCTTGTCTTGGACGAAACAGATGCAGCACTGGATGAAGCAAACTCTCGCCGCTATGGAGACATGATTGAGCTCTTGGCTCAGTATTCTCAGCTTATCGTTGTTACCCACAACCGCGAGACTATGTCACGTGCTTCGGTGCTCTATGGTGTTACCCTTGGGGCTGACGGAGGATCAAAGCTCTTGTCTATCAAGTTTGATGAAGCGGTGAAGGTTGCTAAATAGAGCAATCGGTATAGTATGGTGAAAAACCGTACGTTATGGATTTAAAACAGTATTTAATCGAAGGGCTATTGTCTATTCATGTGCTCCAAGAAGGAGCACTTCTTTCTTCTGTGTATAAGAAGGAGGGAGAACCTCAGCCGATTGTTCATTCCAAAGAGGGGATAGAGCATTTATTTCAGAGTATTGATCCCAGTTTTGTCGATTTAGATATTCCTTGGGATAAAGGCATTGCGACTGCACTTGCAGGAGCAACGCTGCGCTGTGTGTTTCGTGAAGAATATGAGGTGCATATCTTGTATCCCAATCTTGGCACAACCCTTGAAGACTATGTCGGCAAAGGGGAGAGTGTCCGAATTGCTTTTATTATTGCGCTTTGCGAAAAAGGAAATGTTGTTATTGAAGGCATTGAAGTGCGTAATCATGACAAGCTCATTCGCAGCAAGGTATTGAAGCAGCTTGAGGACAAAGGCATCAAATACGGTTTTCGTATTGTTGGTCCCCAAGAAAATAAAGCAGCGCTGGGGCAAAAGCTCGTTGAAGAAGCCCATGAATTCCAAAAAAATCCTTCCTTAGAGGAGCTGGCCGATGTGTTACAGGTTGTCCTTACCCTCATGAAAGAGCACGGATGGACGCCCTCAATACTTGAGAAGGTTCGCCTTGAAAAACTCAAGAAAAATGGCAGCCTTGTTTTGCCTATTATTTTACAAAAAACCCTTGAAAAAGCCCTATAAATAGGGCTTTTTTTACTCCCCAGAAAGTCCTTGGGAAAAAGGTTGACTTTATATCTCATATGTATATACTAATGGTCGCTCACAGAGGTGGGAATGTTGTTTGAAAATTACATAGTAAATGCAATCAAATGCAAATCTATAATTAACATAAACACACAATTGTCCTAAAAATAGAGACAAAATAAGAAGTCATTTTTATTTTGTCTCAGTCTAGGTCTCTCATATTTATATGGAGACTTTTAAGAAGAGTTTGATCCTAGCTCAGGATGAACGCTGGCGGCGTGGATAAGGCATGCAAGTCGAACGAACCTTGTTCTTCTGATCGATAAAGTAGAGTGGAGTAGCAATACAAAACAAAGCGATATTTTGAAGAAGGACGCTGGTTAGTGGCAGACGAGGTAGTAATATATAGGTACGTACCCCCGAGTCGTGAATAACGCACCGAAAGGTGTGCTAATACACGATAGTCCTTCCGAGGTAAAGTTTTTCGCTCGGGGAACGGCCTGTAAGATATCAGCTAGTTGGTACGGTAACGGCGTACCAAGGCTATGACGTCTAGGGGAGGTGAGAGCCTGACCCCCACCGATGGGACTGAGACACGGCCCATACACCTACGGGTGGCTGCAGACGAGAATATTCGACAATGGGCGAAAGCCTGATCGAGCGATACCGCGTGGTGGATGAAGTGCTTCGGCACGTAAACACCTTTTATGGAGGAGGAAGTAATTGACGTTACTCCATGAATAAGGGGCTCCTAACTCTGTGCCAGCAGGAGCGGTAATACAGAGGCCCCGAGCGTTATCCGGAATTATTGGGTGTAAAGGGTGTGTAGGTGGCGTTGTTAGTCGTTTGTGAAAGCCCGGGGCTTAACCTCGGAAACGCGGACGAAACGGCAATGCTTGAGTATGTGAGAGGTAAGCGGAACTCATGGTGTAGGGGTGAAATCCGTTGATATCATGGGGAACACCAAAAGCGAAGGCAGCTTACTGGCACATTACTGACACTGAAACACGAAAGCGTGGGTAGCGAATGGGATTAGATACCCCAGTAGTCCACGCCCTAAACGATGACAACTAGCTTTTCGGAGTATCGACCCTCTGAGAGGCGAAGCTAACGCGTTAAGTTGTCCACCTGGGAAGTACGGCCGCAAGGCTAAAACTCAAAGGAATAGACGGGGACTCGCACAAGCGGTGGATTATGTGGTTTAATTCGTAGGTAAACGAAGAACCTTACCCAGATTTGAAGCTTAACTGAAAGCCCTAAGAAACTAGGGCCCTCGCAAGACTGTTAAGCAGGTGATGCATGGCCGTCGTCAGCTCGTGGTTTGAACTGTTCCCTTAAGTGGGCTAACGAGCGCAACCCTCGTTGTCTGTTACAAGTGTCAGGCAAGACTGCCCAGCCCAAAGACTATATCCTTTCGGAGGCTCTGTGGTAGAAATAGTATATTTATATATTGTTTCTACCACTGAGTCCCCGATTGGGTGATCCGAGTGTTCTGTGGAAGAACGAAGTATTTATATTTTGTTCTTCCACTGAGCACTTGGAACTCTATGGATGTTCGATGGTAGGAATAAAGTATTTATATTTTGTTTCTACCATCGAGCATCTGTCCGATGTAGTTTTCGGGCTGGGAGGAAGGAGAGGATGACGCCAGGTCAGCATGTCCCTTTGATATCTGGGGCCACACACATAATACAATGGTTATTACAATGGGATGCAATGGAGCGATCCGGAGCCAACCCTCAAAGATAGCCCTAGTTCGGATAGCAGTCTGCAACTCGACTGCTTGAAGTTGGAATCGCTAGTAATCGCAGGTCAGCCAAACTGCGGTGAATACGTTCTCGAGTCTTGTACTCACCGCCCGTCAATTCAAGGGAGCCGGTAGTACCCGAAGGCTCTTCACAAGAAGGGACTACGGTAAGATCGGTGACAGGGAATAAGTCGTAACAAGGCACGGCTAGCGGAAGCTGGTCGTGGATTAACTCAAATTGAGATAGTTGTACTTTCGCTTCGGCGGAGTATGATTGATACGGTTGATTCTTTTGCACTCGTGCAAGAGTTAAGTTTTGGTAACTGACTTAATAGTTACTCCTTGCTGCAAGGTTACGCAGCACAAATCCATTATGTGATTCTATAGAGCACGTAATGGTAGACTGAGACAAAATAAAGATGATTTTTATAGATCGCAAAAGCATTTACTTCGTAATTTTTATACTAGCAATAGGAGCAGCCCTTTCAGGTCTGCTCTTTTTGCATTTCAAAAAGCCTGCTGCCATACAGACTACTGGCTTTTCATATACCCGTATACTCCACGGTCCAACCGTGGATATTCCTGTTTCCATTGCAGATACTGAACAAGCGAGAGAGCAAGGGCTTTCTGATACAACTGCACTTCCTGCTGACAGCGGCATGCTATTTATATTTGATACGCCTGATACCTACGGCTTTTGGATGAAAGGCATGCAGTATCCTTTGGATATCGTATGGCTTGATAGCAATCTAACGATTGTTGATATAGCGCATAACGTCAGTCCTGCAAGTTATCCTAAAATTTTCTATCCAACGCATGCTGCAAAGTATGTGTTGGAGGTGAATGCAGAGTTTTCCACAGACCGCGCACTCGAAATAGGGCAAAAGATGGCAATTGAGGCAAAATAAAAATGCAATTTATTTTGCTCTGTTGAACGATCGTTCAGAAAGACTTTCATTAAAGGCTTTCTGAACTTTTTGCTTTACAACAAAAAAAATTTATATCGTTTCTTTCAAAAAATATGGCGAGCGATTCTTTTTTCATATACTGAATGTATTAAAAGCTAACGAGAGAAGAAATTATGGCAATCACAGTCATCAGAAAGCGTGATGGATCAGTCGCAGACTTTGATCGAGTGCGCATAGAGCGTGCAATTGGTCGTGCATATGAAGCACAAAAGGTATTGATTGATCTAGTATCGCTTGCAGAACTAGTCGATGGTGTTGTGCAGATACTTGAGACAACGTATGCGGCAGATCATATTCCGGAAGTTGAAGACATACAGAATATGGTTGAAAAGCAAATTGCAGCAAAAGGAGATTTCGAGGTTGCAAAAGCATATGTGTTGTATCGAGAAGAGCGAAACAAGGATCGCAGACGGGATATTTTCAAGAAACGCCTCTATCTCAAGCCGTATGAGTATCCTGAATTGTCTGAGTATGTAAATGCGATACGACATTCATACTGGATTCATACAGAGTTTAGCTTTACCGGCGACATTCAAGACTTTAGGGTGAATGTGAATGAGCAGGAACGCACTGTTATCAAGAATGCCATGCTGGCAATTGCTCAGATCGAGGTTGCGGTGAAGACGTTTTGGGGAGATATCTATAAGAAGATGCCAAAACCGGAGATTGGAGCAGTGGGGGCAACGTTTGCTGAGAGTGAGGTGCGGCATACTGATGCATACTCTCATCTACTTGAGATTCTAGGGCTCAATGACGCCTTTAAAAGCATTGGAGAAGTACCGGCACTGATGAAGCGAGTGAATTATCTTGAAAAGGCACTAGCGAATGCGCGAAGCGAAGACAATCGAGACTATAGTCAATCAATCCTGCTCTTCTCTCTGTTCATCGAACACGTCTCGCTCTTCTCTCAGTTCCTTATCATGATGTCGTTTAACAAGTATAAGAACTTGTTCAAGGGCATATCGAATGCTGTAGAGGCAACATCGAAAGAAGAACAGATTCATGGCTTGTTTGGTATCGAAATTATCAATATCATCAAGCAAGAACATCCAGACTGGTTTGATGAAGCATTCGAAGAACAGATTATATTAATCTGTCAGGAAGCATATGAATCAGAAGTTGGTGTTGTTGAGTGGATATTCGAGAGCGGGGAACCTGAGTTTATTTCTAAAGAGATTGTTCTGGAATTCATCAAGCAGCGCTTTAATAACTCATTGCACAGTATCGGCATTCGCAAGATCTTCGAAACAGACGAAAAACTCCTTGCGAAATCAGACTGGTTCTATGACGAGGTTATTGCAACAAAACATGGAGACTTTTTCAACAAACGATCCATCAACTACAACAAGAAGAGCCAGAGTATAACGAGCGACGATCTCTTCTAGGCTCAATTATCAAGTAATTATAATAACTATGTATTGGCTAAACGAAAACAGTAGAAAATTTTTATCAAAAGGCTACTTAGTCGGCACTATAACTGCCGAAGAGCGTATCAGAGAGATCGCTGAGGTTGCAGAAAAGTACCTGAACAAGCCAGGGTTTGCTGACAAATTCTATGATTATATGTCTCGCGGATTCTATTCACTCGCATCTCCAGTGTGGTCAAACTACGGCCTTTCTCGCGGTCTTCCAATTAGTTGTTTCGGCAGCTACGTTGCTGATGATATGGCTCGCATTCTGTATACTCATGCAGAAGCAGGGATGATGACAAAATACGGAGGAGGAACTTCAACCTTCTTTGGAGGACTTCGCCCTCGCGGTGCAGTTATCAAAGACAATGGTCATTCATCTGGTGCGGTGCACTTCATGGAACTCTTTGATGGATTGGTGAATGTGGTGAGTCAGGGTGCAACACGTCGCGGACACATTGCACCATATCTTCCTGTTGAACATGCTGATATAGAAGAGTATTTGAATATCGGAAAAGAAGGACATGCTATTCAAGATTCAACCTATGCGGTAACAGTAGGGGATGCATGGCTCAAAGACATGGTGGACGGAGACCAGGACAAGCGAAAGATTTGGGCAAAGATCATTCAGCGAAGAACAGAAATTGGGTACCCATACATTTTGTTTAGCGATACTGTGAACAACAATACTGTTGATGTATACAAAGATAAGGGAATGAAGATTCATGCAAGTAATTTGTGTTCTGAAATCGCATTGCCTTCAAGTGATGATATTTCATTCGTATGCTGTCTATCTTCTTTGAACATGCGACACTATCACGAATGGAAAGATACTGATGCAGTTGAAACACTCACTATGTTCCTCGATACGGTGATCTCAGACTTCTTGGTGCAGCTTGAAAAGCTTCGAGACAGTGACGACAGTCAGAAGAACACTGCATTCTATTTCATGCAGCGTGCATACAAGTTCGCCAAGGAACACCGGGCATTGGGGGTTGGAGTATTAGGATGGCATACCTTCCTTCAGGAAAGCAACATTCCATTTGAAAGCTTCCAGGCCAGTCAGTTGAATGAAGAGATTTTCAAGGTGGTGAAGGAACGAGCATATAAGGCATCAGAAGAACTCGCAAAAGAATTCGGAGAGCCTGAAGTATTGAAAGGCTATGGCCGCCGCAATACAACATTGCTGGCTGTTGCTCCAACAACTTCTTCCGCCTTTATTCTCGGACAGGTATCTCAGAGTATCGAACCGTTGATGTCTAATGCTTTTGTGAAGGACGTAGACAAGATGAAGGTAACAATCAAAAACCCAACACTTGAAGCATTGCTTCAGGAAAAAGGATTGAATACGAAAGATATTTGGGATAGTATTCGAGACAATGACGGATCAGTCCAGCACATTGAAGAACTAACAGATCATGAAAAGCAGGTCTTCAGAACATTTAGCGAAATTGACCAGAGAGCTATCATCGATCAAGCGGCAGCACGCCAGAAATATATCGATCAGTCTCAGTCATTGAACATCATGGTTGACCCGACAGTATCTGCAAAAGACCTAAACTCTCTGTATTTGTATGCATGGGAGAAGGGAATCAAGACTTTGTACTATCAACACAGCATGAATGCTGCACAACAGTTTGGACGAAAGAAACTGCAAGAGCAGGATGCAAAGAAACCAAAGGTTGTCTTTGTTGAACAAGAAACTTGTCTCACTTGCGAGGCATAATAAAAAGGAGCCGTATGGCTCCTTTTGTTATTCTGCATATGCAAAGAATTGTTTTGATATGTCTATCCAGGCATCGCCATCGTTGTCATCAAAAGTCTTGAGGTCGATGAGGTGTTTGCCTTGGGTGTAGTAATACCAGTTTTGCAATTCATGAAAATATTCAATGTGCAGGGGAAGGTCTTTTGGTAGGGTGATGTTGAAGAGTTCAAGCAGTGGAGTGAAGGAAAGAGGGATTCCTTCTATTTCTTTCCATCCGCAAGATTCGGATTCCCATTGATTACTATCGTTGTATGGTACTGAGAAATTTGCACCGTCAGGTCCCATAGAATGGACTGGCAGTATGATTCCTTCATATTCTTCACATCCTACATATAGTCCAATACATACTATGTTATTAGGCATAAGTGTTATCTGTTCTGTTTTCATCGTGTCTTTTTTAGACACTATATAGTTCTTGCAGTTCCTGTCAATTTGTATATAGTGTTGATGTTGTACCGAATGATCGCTGTATTTATACAGAGGAAAGTCCGAACACATACCAATTCAGTTTGGAAGGGTAGCGGGTAACGCCCGTCTATCGCAAGATACGAGGTGCGAACAGTGACGCCGGAGTAGAAATACAATGGAATCCGTTAGGATTAATTTGTATAGCAATATACAAAGTGAAACGGCTAAATCCTTACCTGTGTGCAAGGCCGTGTCCGCAAGGAAGTGCTGCTATAGGTGACTAGTAATAGTCATCACAGATAAATGATCACTAAAACAGAATTCGGCTTACGAGTACAACAACATGAAAAAACATTCCGAAAGGAATGTTTTTTCTTTTGCCATGTTATAATTTTGCTATGAAAAAAGGCCTAGTATGGACCGTTGGTGTGATTGGCATGCTTGGATTGGTGGCTGTGTTTATCTTGAAGGATAGCAAGTTGCCGTACAATAACTTGCTAGGAGCAGTTTCGATGAATGGTCTTGTGACTCCTCCATATGTGGTTGGAGTGAATCAAACAAACATGTCGCAGCTTAGCTTTGCGCAGGATCAGGCTGTTATGCAGAGCATGAAGGAGCAGAATGTTAAGGCAGTACGCCTAAGCATCTATAACGTGCAGTCCTATGACGCATCTATTGATGCTATACGTGCAGCCAATGCGGCAAACATTCCTGTATTGTTGCTTGTAATGCCGGCAGCCTCAGCATACTATGCTCCTGCTGTAGCAAACCAGTACCAGTCCCAACCGCCGCTCTCGATGTTAGACTTGGGTGCATTCAAAAGTAATTTTTCCATTGCCTGGAATAAATTGGAAAAGGAAAACCTGCATATAAAAGCGATTGAAGTTGGAAACGAGATTAATTTCGGAGGGTTTAATGGAGATCTTGTTAATAAAGATGACGGTGCAATTGCATTAACTGATGCAAAAATAACTGACCTTCCTTCCGCACAGCAGGCTGCATATCAAAAGGGGTTGCAGAATTATGTACAGATGGTATCCATTGTTCATGACTTACGCGATCATAGTGTGGTGAATAGAAATACAAAAGTTATTTCTGCAGGGTTGGCCTATTCAGTTTATCACTCTCCTAAGGTTGGGCCTTATACAAATGTTGATCTAGGTGACACGCAGTTATATCTAAAAAACCAGGGGATTGAAAATTATATCGATGCATATGCTGGGCACATTTACCCTGATGGTACAGTTATTACGACTGCCCAGCAGGCAGCTACGTTCAGCTCCTTTCTTTCTGACTGTGTCGCTGGCAGCAGCAAGCAATGCTGGATTACTGAATGGGGTATGTCCAATCTTTCTGCTGATTGTCCGGTTGATGACTCTCAGCGCGTTGCGTATATAAACAATATGTTCTCGTTTTTCAACGACCCTGCAAACCAGTCAAGAATCGGGGGAGTATTTTATTATAATTGGCAAAACCAGCCTGCGGCTCGGTCTGCGCTCGAAGCAAGCTATAGTGTATATCTTTGCGGAGGTGTTACTGATGCTGGCAATGCGATTGTTTCTGCTGCGCTTTCTCAAAACATTATCCCTCCAGCTTTGTCGCTCAAGGGAGATACTGCTCTTTCGGTTGAGCAGGGAACAAGCTTTGTTGATCCGGGTGTTACAGCAACCGATATCACTAATTCAGATATTAGTGGGATGGTAAGCATAAACGGCTCGGTTGATACGAATACCCTCGGTACGTACAAGATAAAATATGTTGTTGCTGATGCTCAAGGAAATACTAGTATTGCAAGCAGAACTGTAACAGTGATTCCTCCTGCACCAAAGGTGGTTGAAAATACATCTCCAACAGAGACCAATACACCCTCTGGCGGAGGCGGCGGCACTCCTACTACCACCACCGTCACCAACACCTCTCCTGTTGTCTCAACTCCCACTCAGGTCTTCACTCCACTTCCGCCAGTCACTATTCCAGTCCCTCCTGCAAGCAATCTTGTTGTACCAACCGTTGCTTCTGGTTTCTGGTCTTTCTTGCCATTTGTCTCTTCTACTCCCAAGCCTGCTCCTGTTATCACCCCTGCAGCTCCAACGTTGCATACAAACGTTAAAAC
Source organism: Sabuloglossum arenarium (assembly GCA_022345705.2). NCBI lineage: Eukaryota > Fungi > Ascomycota > Geoglossomycetes > Geoglossales > Geoglossaceae > Sabuloglossum > Sabuloglossum arenarium. The sequence continues at coordinate 19,092 of JAJDMY020000273.1, forward strand.
AGGGAAGAAGAGCTATGACGTTGTCAGTGCCGAATACGCTTTGAATGGAAACACTATTCATACCACAACCTCTTATCCAGATGACTGGTCACTCGATACTGGTACCCTTGCAGATGGCTCGTATACGTTAACTTCTACCTATCGTTATTCAGATGGAACGACTGATGGATCAACAAGTACCTTTACTGTTGATAACAGTCCGACTCTTATACAGAAAATTATAGACTACGTTCAAAAGTTGTTGAGGTAGTAATTGAGAAAAAACATTCCGAGAGGAATGTTTTTTCTTTTGCATGAGTATAAAAGTTTTATAACGAATCATAAACGCAATTCATTTGCATTTAGAAAAACGTGAGTTATCCACAGTTTTTCATGCATGTTTATTGCACGCAGTTGTTGTGCAAGAGATAATATAAGTACGAGTGATGATAACGCGTTATCACAATAAAGTGGTCGATCATCACCGAAGATTAACAGAACATAAAACTTTTTACATTTATGGCAGCAAAAAAGAAAGTAGCAAAGAAGGCAGTTAAAAAGGCTGTGAAGAAGGCTACTAAGAAAGTTGCAAAGAAAGCAGTAAAGAAAGTAGCAAAGAAAAAGGTTGCTAAGAAGAAGAAATAATCTTCACTTTCTACACTCACTCTCTTTCCACTTAACGAAAACCGACCCCAAGGGGTCGGTTTTCGTGTTTCTGGGTTGCCTTTTAAAAAAGGCTCTAAAATGCTATACTGGAGTCCTATGGCATTCTCAATACAATCATTTTTTGATAAGAATAAGACACGCGGATACGAAAAAAGAGCCGTTAAAATAGGCGATTTAGAAGAGCGAATTGCAGGACTTTCTGACGAGCAGTTTCCAGGAGAAACTGAAACGCTTAAGGCTCGGCTTGTTGCAGGCGAAACATTAGAAGACATTCTGCCTGAAGCATTTGCATTGGTGCGTGAAGCAGCAAAGCGTACTATGAATAAGCGTCATTATGATGTGCAGCTTATCGGAGGTATGGTATTGCATGAAGGCAACATTGCAGAAATGCGTACCGGTGAAGGGAAGACTATGGTTGGAACACTGCCAGTATATTTAAATGCATTGACTGGACGCGGTGTGCACGTTGTTACGGTGAACGACTACCTTGCTCGTCGTGACGCGACATGGATGGGGCAGATCTATAACTTCCTCGGTCTTTCTATCGGCGTGATCAATGATCAGAACCAGTCATTCGTCTATGACCCAACACATCAGGAGCTTGATGAAGAGCGAGATGAAGAAGGTTCATTCAAAGTGGTGAAGCAGTTTCTCCGTCCAGTAACTCGCAAGGAATCATATCTTGCTGATATTACCTATGGTACTAACAGTCAGTTCGGTTTCGACTATCTCCGAGATAACTTGGTAAATACTAAGGAAGAAATCGTACAGCGCGACCACTATTTCGCTGTTGTCGACGAAGTTGACTCGATCTTGATTGATGAGTCACGTACTCCGTTGATCATCTCATCTGCTATTAGCGATTCTGAGTCTTTGTATAAGACTGTTCGAGATGTAGCAAACAAGATGGAAATCGAAAAGGACTATACAGTTGATGAAAAGCTTAAGGCTATTACACTCACTGATGATGGTATTACCAAAGCCGAAAAGCTTTTGGGTATTGGCGACATGTATACCGAAAAGGGTATTAAGTATGCGCACTATCTTGAAACAGCAGTTCGTGCCAAGGCATTGTTTACTAAAGACAAGGACTATGTGGTGAGTAACGGAGAAGTGGTTATCGTTGATACCTTTACTGGGCGCATGCAGCCAGGCCGTCGTTGGTCTGAAGGATTGCACCAGGCTATTGAAGCAAAAGAAGGGGTAAAAGTTGAACAGGAAACTCGTTCTGTTGCCTCAATTACATATCAAAACTATTTCAAGCTCTATGAAAAGCTTTCAGGTATGACTGGTACAGCGAAGACAAGTGAAGAAGAATTCATGAAAGTGTATGGTCTGGGAGTTATTTCAGTTCCAACACATCGTCCGGTACAGCGTCTTGACCACAATGACCTTATTTTCCAGACAGAGGCTGGAAAGTTTGAAGCTATTGCGCAGAAGGTAAAGGCATTGCATGCAAAAGGACAGCCAGTATTGATTGGTACTGTTTCTATTGAAAAGAACGAATTGCTTGCAGCATACTTGAAGAAAGCAGGTATTCCTCATCAGGTATTGAATGCGAAGAACCACGAAAATGAAGGTTCTGTTATTGCACAGGCCGGAAAGAAGGGCAGTGTAGTGATTGCAACTAACTTGGCAGGTCGCGGTGTCGACATTATCCTTGGAGGAAGCAGTGCATCTCCAGAAGAACAGCAGGAAGTGAAGGATATTGGAGGATTGTTTGTTATCGGTACTGAACGCCATGAAGCACGCCGTATCGACAACCAGCTTCGAGGACGTTCTGGACGTCAGGGAGACCCAGGCGAAACGCAGTTCTATGTCTCTTTGGAGGATGAATTGATGCGAGTGTTCGGAAGCGAACGCCTGAAAACAATGATGAATCGCTTTGGCTTGCCAGAGGATCAGCCTATTGAAAACGGCTTTGTTACTCGCGCTCTAGAATCAGCCCAGAAGAAGATTGAAGGATTCCACTTTGATGCCCGAAAGAGTACATTGGAATACGATACTGTGCTTTCATTCCAGCGAACTATTATCTACGGACGCCGCCGAGCTATGGTGGAAGGAGACCGCGGTCATGTAATGAGCACGTTCTTTGCCCTTGATGGTCTTGATGTCTTGGATCCTATTGTTAAGGAAAAGGTGAAGCTTGTTGGAGAAGACAACTTCTGGGAACAGGTTCGCCGTGTTGTCCTCTTTACTACCGATACCCTTTGGGTTGAACACATTGATACTATGGAACACATGCGTCAGTCAGTATCTTTGCGTGCCTATGGCCAAAGAGAGCCTTTGGTTGAATACAAAAAGGAAGCAACCCGCCTCTTTAGAGAGATGGAACAGCGCCTAAAAGACCAAGTAATTACTATGGTTTCAGCCATTTCTAAATAAATCGACCAGTTTTAGCCGGGAAGGGGAATATATCCTTTAAGCATAGTCTTATAAGACAATTAATTTGCTAAACTGTCAAACAATGTCTCCTAAAATACCCTTATTTTATAAGGGTATTTTACGTTTGACACATAGTATTTTCATTGTATAAGCATTGACAACTAATCCAGTTTGTGCTAGTATATAGGCAGATTCACAGGGTATATTCCACTGTGAATTTTGTCTTCTAAGGCGACTCGAAAGGAACCCTTAGGAAACAATTGTACTGCTGTGAAGTTCCTCCGGAGCTAAACCGGAACCTATGAGTTCAATAAAACATTCAATCACACGATCATTTATCATTGTTCCGTTGGTTGCGACCACATTATCGATGAGTGCCTTTACGACAGCCATCAATACTGCGGTTACACCGACACTATCTTCACAAGATCAACAACTTAGTGCGTCAGCCGCTGCAGAACCTGCCTCGGATGACACACTACTCCAACAGGAAAGAGAGGAGAAAGCTGCGAAAATTGATGCCTATTTTGCAAAAAATGGCATGCCGCTTGCTGGTTATGGTATGAAAATGGTTACTGAAGCTGAAGCACACGACATTGATTGGCGGCTGATCCCAGCAATTGCGATTCGCGAATCAACTGGCGGCTTACACCAGTGTAAGTCCGTTACCTATAGTCCGTTCGGATTTGGGTCATGTAAAATCAACTTCAAGAGCTATGACTCTGCCATTCAGATTCTTGCTACCAACCTTGGTGGTGACAATCCGAATACAGCGCGTCATTATGAAGGGAAGACAACAAAGGCTATCTTACAATCGTATAATCCTCCTTCAGTGGTTCCAAACTACGCTAATGAGGTGATAGCCCTAATGAATAAAATCGATAACACGCAAGTGTAATAGTTGGATTATTTATAATCCCAAAAGCCCCGCAGCAATGTGGGGCTTTTGGTTTGTCTGGGTAGGGGATATATTGACTTTTTAAGTAAAACGTGCTATTATATAAGTAGTTAAGTAATCAAGTTCACAACCTTAAAAACTCAATATAGATGAAAAAGTTAGTAGTTATTATCCTGATGGTGATCAGCGGAACAGTATCTGTGTTTGCTCAGAAAGCAAAAGATCAAAACTTTGTTATATCAAAGGTTGATCCTTCAAGAAGCATAGACACTGTCTTTGTAAGGGATTCTATTTTATGCCGTGATCCAGACAGGGTAATTAAAATCGTAAACGTTGATAAAATAATGCTGTTCTATTGGAAAGCAAATGTTCAGTTAACTCTTACGAAAAAGCAGTATGCATTAAATCCTCAAATAAAAATTCTTGTTAAACACTATGAGGAGAAAGAAGCTAAGGAGTCGGTGGAATGGTTTCCAATCTGGAAGGCTTTAAGTTCAGGGAGGAGTAATCATGGAACTGGTGCTGCACCAGAACCTGGACAAACGTACTAAAACAATTAAAACAAAGGCTTCGAAAGAAGCCTTTTTCTATTTCTATCTATATAAATAAAGGCCAAAAAAGAGCGAACACCGAAGTGTTCGCTCTTGAGCCTAGTGGTTTATGAAGTTTAATTCATATGCTTCAACAAGTTCTCTGTGGAAGGTTGGGGAAGAGAATTTAACAGTTTCAGCTGGAGTTTGTATCTTTGTCCATTCCTCCATCTGTTCGATTCGTTCGCGACGCTCCTTGAGTCCTTTGGCTATAAGCCGTTTGAACTCGCCGATCGTATAACGATCTTTGCCCCATTTTTCATAAAGGTTGTTGAAGACAGTTTTCATGTCTTTCAGTTTCTTATATTGTTCGCAGGCCAGTAGAACAATATCGTCTAAGGTCTTTTCCGTTTGCATAGAACAATCAATTTGTTGTTTCTATCATAGCACATATTGACAAAAAGTCAAACCAAAGGTTTAGTGTTTAAAGGATTTTTACATCATCAATCATGATGGTGACCTTGTCTCCGCGTTCTGCTGCAGAACACTTCATTGCAGCGACTGCTCCTTCTTTTAATAGCGATCCTACGCGCTTATACGCCTCAGGGAACACCACTGCCTCCGCTACGCCACTCTTGTCCTGGATTGTGAGGAATGCCATCTTAGAATTGTCTTTCTTCGTCATAATGATGCGAAGGAGGTCGATGTGCACAACAATCAACTGATTCTTGGCGAACTTCTTCTTGAGGAGGGCGGTAACAGTTATTGTTGCTTTCTTGAGCTTGTCTGAGTGAGAGTCGAGGGGGTGGCCAGAGATGTACAGCCCAAGGATTTCTTTTTCCCAAGTTAGCTTTTGATCCATAGGAGCAGCGGGTGCATCTTTTAGATGCAATACGCTCTTTGGCTTGTCATCAAGGTCATCAAAGAGTCCTCCTTGAGAGGCATTGCTGAATTGTCCGATTCCTTTATGAAATGCCAAAAGGCTTTCAATGTTGGCACAGAGTACGCCGCGTTCTCCAAGTTCATCCATTGCGCCGCACATAATAAGGGCTTCAAGAGACTTCTTGTTGAGGTTGCGGTGTTGTACGCGTTCAAGGAATTCTTCGATAGTCTTGAAAGGACCGCGTGCTTTACGCTCTGCAATGATGATCTTGCCGATTTCTTCTCCGAAGTTCTTGATGTTCTTGAGTCCGAAGCGGATCTTGTCGCGCGCAGGGCTGCCTTCCGGAGCAAGGACAACGGTGAAGTCAGAGAAAGATTGGTTGATATCTGGCGGCAATACCTTGTATCCCATGCGGTTTGCTTCTGCAATGTATTCACTGCATGTTTCAATATCTCCAGATTCAGCAGTCATACATGCTGAAAGATATTCAGCAGGGTAGTTAGCTTTCAGGTATGCAGTCTTGTATGCAACCATCCCATAACTCGCAGCATGGGCTTTGTTGAAACCGTATGCGGCAAACGGCTCGATCTTTTTCCAAAGATCATCAACTTGTGCAATGGTTAGTCCGCCATATTCCTTGCATCCTTTATAGAACTTTTCTTTCTGTTCCGCCATTTCTGCAGGAATCTTCTTTCCCATGGCCTTTCGGAACTTGTCGGCATCGAGCCATGAATACCCAGCAAGGCGAATAGCTGCCATCAACACGTCATCCTGGTATACCAAGAGTCCGTATGACGCTTCAAGGTCATCAACAAGACGAGGGTCAGGATATGTTACAAGTCGAGGATTTTGCTTGCGCTTAATATACTCAGGAATAACTTCCATCGGTCCTGGACGATACAAGGCAACCATGGCCATGAGATCTTCAACCTTGGCAGGCTGCAGTTCCTTGATGTATGCGGTCATGCCGTCTCCAGCCATCTGGAATACTCCCATCGTTTCTCCACGAGAAAGCATGGCAAACACTTTGCGGTCATCAAGAGGAATGGCATCGATATCGATATCAATGCCTCGAATCCTTTTCACCCGTTCAATAGTCCCAGAGATGAACTGCAGGTTTCTGATTCCCAACATATCGAACTTCGGCAAGTTCACCACTCCGTCACGTCCTCCTGAGAACATGTCGTATTGGGTGATAATCTTTTGTTCGCCTTTCGGGTCGTATTGGATAGGGGTGTAGTCGGTGATATCAGGAGTTGGGGCAATGATCACACCAGCAGCATGGATAGAAATGTGTCGAACATTTCCCTCGATCTTCTTTGCCATGTTGATGATTTCTGTTGTTGAACGGTCATTGTCATACATTTCCTTGAGTTCAGGAACGATTTCGAGCGCATGATCGATAGTCATTGGAAAGCCCTGGCTGCCCATAGGAATAAGCTTGGCAAGCGTGTCGCCAATGCCATACGGATACCCGAGTGCTCGGGCAACATCGCGCACTGATCCTCTGGCTGCCATCGTTCCAAAGGTACAGATCTGTGCAACTGCACCCATACCATAGGTCTTGCGAATGTGACTGATCAAGTCGTCACGGCGGTCGTCGGCAATGTCCAGGTCAATATCAGGAATACCAGGACGAAGCGGGTTCAAGAAACGCTCGAACGGAAGCTTGTATTTGATAGGGTCAACGGTGGTGATACCCATGAGATATGAGACAAGAGAACCCGCGGCTGATCCTCGAGTGTTGGTGTAGATGCCCATCTGACGAGCAGATTTCACAATATCGGCTTCAACCAAGAAGTATGAAGGAAACCCTTTCTGCTTGATGATGTCGAGCTCGAATTCAATACGATCCTTAACGATGCCTTCATAGTCAGTTTCTTTTTCAATCAATCCTGCCATCACAGCCTTTCGCAGTTCAGTGTCATAGTCTGAGCCTTCGGGGATTGGGTAGGTAGGGAACTTCCATGGAGCAAGCTCAATTTCCAAGTTCACACTCTCAGCAAGCTTCACCGTATTTTCAACTGCGCCCGGTACGTCTTTGAATGCTTCAATAGCATCAGCTGTATTGATGAATGAATAGTTGCCGGCTTTCATTGAAAGCTTGGCATTGCCCACCTCACTACCCGTATTAATCGCTACAAGCGTGTCCTGAGCGTCTTTGTCATCAATATTGAGATAGTGTGAGTCCCATGTTCCAACAAGCGGCAAATCAAGTTCTTGCGCAATTGAAATGATTGTTGGAATGAGTGGCATATACCATTCCACATCCTCATGCTTCATCACCTCTACATACACATTCTCTTTTCCAAAGGTATCAACATACCACACCAAAAGCTTCTTCGCTTCTTCTTTGTTGTCATCTTTAAGGAGTTTGATGAACTTGCTTCCTGGACAGCCAGACAAGCAGATCACGCCTTCAGCGTATTCTTTCAGCAGGTCCATATCCATGCGGGGTTTGTAATAGAAGCCTTCAAGGTTTGATTTTGAAACCATCTTCATCAGATTCTTGTATCCTTTGTTGTTCTTAGCAAGGAGTGTGAGGTGGTATCGCTTGCTGTCGATGCCTGGCTCTTTGTCGAAGCGAGTGCGTTCCGCAATGTATGCTTCAACGCCAACGATAGGGTTGATGCCTGCCTTTTTGCATTCGTTATAAAACTCAACAGCGCCATACATGGCACCGTGGTCAGTCAATGCAAGTGCAGGCATGCCAAATTCCTTTGCTCTCTTTACCAAATCCTGTACTTTTGACAGTCCATCAAGGAGGGAATAGTGCGAGTGGGTGTGCAGGTGAACATACTGTTGCTCCATAAGTGTCAGTATTATACCAGTTCATACTGCCCTTCGGCAGATTGACCCACCACAGATTAATGCCACAATATCAGAATGAAGTGGGTGATTGGTATAGATGAGGTGGGAAGAGGACCATTGGCTGGTCCAGTCTATGTTTGTGCTGCTGCGATTCCTTTGGCTCAGTATAAAAAGAAGGTGTGGCTTGGGTTAGATGATTCCAAGAAGATGACAGTAAAAGCAAGAGAATCGTGGTATGCAGAAGCATTAGTCTTGGAAAAGAAGGGAAGCATTCGCTTCAGTATTGCCTCACGCACTGCTGCCATAATCGACAAAAAGGGAATTGCAGTGTGTATTCGAGAATGTATTGCAGAGAACTTAGAAACTCTCGGCATTGCTTCAAAGGATTGCGAAGTATTGCTTGATGGAAGCTTGAAAGCGCCAAAAGAATATGTGCATCAGCAAACAATCATCAAAGGAGACAGTAAGGAGCGAATTATTTCATTAGCCTCGGTGATTGCAAAAGTATCTCGCGATGCATATATGGTTAAGATGCATAAAAAACATTCAATGTATGGATGGGAAAGAAATAAAGGATATGGAACGCTAGAGCATAGGAATGCAATGAAAAAGCAGGGCATCACCCCGCTGCATCGAAAAAGTTTTTTATCTAGAATTTTATTTATTTAGAAAAAATCTTGCAATAATTTTTCTGCAAGAGTATCTGCGTCATTATTGTCATAGTTGTCTGCATGAAGTTTCATACAAACAAAGACGAGCGTTGCTCCTTTAATACCAAACCAAATTCTGGGGCTTTGGTTTTTTCTTAATCCTTTTGCGGACATTTCTACTTTCCACACAGCATATTCAACAAAGTCAGTTACTCTGTGTATTTTGCCTGGGCCGATAGCATTTGATTGCGGATTTGTTGGATTAAATTGAACAGCAAGAAGTTTTTTCAGATACTCAAAATCCTTTTCAAAATGAAAACGTGATATTGCTGCTCGATACTCTCTTTCAAAAGAGGGATGTTCTATAAACGTAAGCATTAGTATGGTTAATTATGCTTCTAAGAAATCTGTACCTCTGTAAAAAGAAAGTTCGTAAGGGATTTCTTCATTTAATTCAGTAGCAATAAAAGGAGCCTCTGCGTGACTGAGTTGTTCAAGCTGTCCACCATTAAGATCTCCATATTTTGAAATTACTCTATCGATCATAGCTATTTCTTCTGCACTAAAAATACTAAGGTCTGCCTCAGCTTTAGCTGTGAAGACCTCGGTAGGAGAATAATTATCGGTATTTTCTATAGAAGAAGTTTCTAATAGATTTTTCTGAACCAAAGATTGGATTGTCTCCAATAATTCAGAAGGAACAGGACCCATTGGAAGGTGTTTGTATGTTGTCCCTGTGATTGAACTTTCGTATTTTTCAAAAAAATCAAAATCAACAAAGTATAGTAACTTTGCCAGTTTTTTCTTCCCTTTGATACTTCCTCCTAATTTGTTAGCAAGATAAAGAATCGTATTTTCGTATTTGTTAGTGTTAATAGGCATTGCTTTATTATTTAAATTATATCATCAGTGCTTATTATTTTGCTCAGCCCTATATACGGTTGTGTATAACTATATATACGATCTAGTAACTATTTAATTACACTACCATAGTTTTTGAGTTTGGCAACTTTTATCCTATCTTTCTTTGGCTGTTTTCAATTCTTTTTTCAATTGCGCGAAGTAATTGTAGGATTTCTCGGGTAGTCTTTTCTATATTCGAAGTTTTATTATGAATATAAACAGCAAAGATAAATAAAATTGCCATGATTCCTAAAAAATATTCCCAATTGATGTTTATAATCATGTGGGCAGTATACAGTATGTAGTTCAAGAAAAAATAAAGATTTATAGAAGAAATTCTCTACTTCCACAACAACGTAAAGGCACCAACAATTGCTGCTGTCTCTGTTCGCAATACGCGATCAGTTATTTGCAATTGCTGAGGGTTGAAGCTTTGCAGTATTGCTTCATCCTGTTCATCCCAGCCTCCTTCTGGCCCAACATAGAAGACAAGTTTCTCAGGAAGGGTCTTGATTGCTGTATTTGCTGCAACTGGATTCAAGACAATGCTTTCAAAAGGATATGCAGCAAAACATTCCTTTAATGTCTTCGGTTCAGCAATATGTACCCGTGCAGTTCCTCCAGACTGTTCAACTGCTTCGTCACTGATTGTTTGCAGGCGGTCGGTGCGCACTGATTTCTTTATGGTGCGACTGGTGACAAGAGGGACGATAGTTGAAATACCGAGTTCGGTGAGCTTCTGCACAATCAATTCAAAGGCATCTCCCTTCACTATACTCACCGCAGCCACAACTTCTCGTGGAGGAAGCAGAATTGTTTTGATGTCTGCAACAGTTCCAGCTAAAGAACTGTTTGTTGTTTCGGTGATAGTGATTGTATATTCAGCTCCGCCATCAACAAAACACTGTACCTGTTCTCCAGGAACAAGTTTCAATACGCGATGGATTTGTTTTGTTGCAACAGGATCGGTGATGGTTATTGAGTCGCCAATAGCTGCAGCAGGAATTGCTTGAACGAGAAAGCGATGGATTTTCTTGTGGCTCATCATATCTTGAAAAAACTAAACAGGGCAGGATATACCGTATGCACAATCGCAATGATTGCTAATAGCATAATGATACCGCCAATGATCTTGTTAAGAAATACTGCTTTCTCATAGCGCTTGCGCTGGGTGAAGGCAATGAATGCCAAGAATGACCACCACAACAATGCGCCAATGAAGAAGCCAATTGCAACTTGCGCTCGAGTAAATAAAGGACGATCAACGAAGCGGGTAAGGAAAACGCCAATAACACCAAATGCTAAATAGGTTGAAGGGTTGGTAAGGGCAAGGACAATAGAAGCAATAAAATGCTCATGCCATGGCAGGTCTCGCTCAAGTGTTTTCAGTGGATCTGCCAATACCATACGAAGACCGTAGAAGAAGACAATGATTGAGCCAATAATCAAAAACCATTGCGGAATATAGTTAAAGGTATAGCGAGAATGGTGCAGGCCGATCAGAATAATAACGGTTGCAATAGTATCGATAAGTGCAATAGCAAGACCAGAAATGATGCCGGCTTTTAGTCCGTGCTGCATAGTGCGCTTCATGGTAATCAGGGCAACAGGGCCCAAAGGAAGGGAGATAACAATACCTATGCCAATGCCGGAAAGCAGATCAAGAAGGGGGAATGTCATGAAAGCCTATTCTACTACAATTTGCTTATATTCTCGACTGATGAAGAGAATGGTAATGACATTCACAATCAACAGTAAGAGCGTGAAGTACGAGAAGTGAATGATGATGTCATAGACTTGATAGAGGCTGAAACCGGTGAGCAAGATAACTGCAAAAGGATATGCCCACATTCTATTTGTTAAAAGTCCCCATACTAAAATCATTTTCACAATTCCATGGCTGAAGAAATACACAATGCCCATCATCTGATCCTGATTCGATATTGTCATCACCACCGGCTGCAACATCTTTAATATCGGCCAGGTAGAGAAATAGAGGTAGGTAGTGATTTGTGTCTTGAAGACAAAAAATAATCCGGCTAGTATGTCAGCTATAGCAATACAACCATTAACAACAACGGTTGCGAAAAATGCTTTATGAAATAGCTCGTCCTTTCTTGTTTGTTCCATATTATTTGATAAGCAGCTTGCTGAGCGTGATAGTTGCAAGAGAGACAAGTGTAGCAAATGTCATACCCCAGGCAATGTCGATAATACTGATGGCAAGCGACCAGCCTTTGAGAATAGCGAGGTTGGTGAGGTCGTAGGCACCATAGATGATAAGGCCAAACAATGCCGCATGGAATATAACTGCTCCAGTTGACCAGTTGTTTTGAAGAGCGGGTGTGATAATAAACACCATGAGTGCAATGCCAAAGAGAATATAGAATATAAGTCCTGGGAGATAGTGAGGCTTTTCAAGCATCAAGTCCCCAATATACTTTTGATACCATGATTTTGAGACCACTCCGAGCCATATACCGTCCAACACAATCGAACAAATCAGCGCAATGCCGTACTCTACCAATGCTATATTCATACCCTGTTAGTATACGCCATTTGCTATACTTTGAATATGAATCAAAAAACAAGTAAAAACAACGGCTGGTACTGGGGTATTGGCATAGCGATAGTAATTATTGGGCTCAGTATCTGGGCATATAAGAATGCGCACGCACCTGTTCCTGTTGTAGCAGACAGTACAGAATTGGCGGGTATGCAATCAGGGGAAGCCCCATGGCAGCCAGAGTGGGCGCATCTGAAGGAACGTCTCGCACAAATGGGCTTGCCTGCGTTAACAGCTGAAGGCACTGCACTGCATATTCATCAACACTTGGATATGTTGATTGATGGACAGGTTGTTCCAGTTCCGTCACACATTGGTATTGATCCGAATGAACAGTTCATTGCAACAATTCATGTGCATGATACTAGTGGTGTTATTCATGTTGAGTCTCCAACAATTCAAACCTTCACACTCGGGCAGTTCTTTGATATCTGGGGTCTGAAATTCACCAATACTTGTATTGGGGCTGATTGCGTAACTGATACAAAAGTATTGCAGCTGTATGTAAATGGAACGTTGTATCAAGGAGATCTTCGATCATTTGCGCTTGCTGCACATCAGGAACTCTTCTTGTTCTATGGAACACCTGATACGTTGCCGAAGAGTATTCCTTCAACATACACGTTCCCAGAAGGGTACTAGTCATGCAAAAAGCCTCCTTTCGGAGGCGTCGTACACGGGAGTAGTATGATAAGGCTCTGTCATAGCGGTTTAGGATTCACTTAGTCTGCAACGAATAAACACTGCATATTCCCTGAATCTTCCAGTCAAGCAAGAGTTGGATATCTATACCATCCTGTATACACCGTAGCACTATACGCAACTAATAGATACTATCGGTATGAGAATGGTGTGTCATAAAAAAATCCCTGCACAATTGTGCAGGGATTTTGATGTTTTGTAATGAGCAGTTTTATTCTTTTTGTAGGATCGCTACCTGGGCCGTACTTCCGTTTAGTTGTTGAATAGCGACGGGATGGTCAGGTTGGCTGCATTGTGGCATCGATGTGTTTCCAGCTGGTGTTATTTCGGCAGGTTTTGCGTTAACCGGTGTAGTCATGGTAAAGCTGATAGCGACCGGGGTAATAGCAGTAATGATCATGCATTGCTGTAGCAAAGGAACGGGTGTCCTCACGAATGCATACGAATCAATTGATACAGGTGCCAGGATAGGCTGTTCGGTATTATACGTCGGAGCTGCTTTGGCCGGAGGGGCGGCAGCGTGAGAGTAAGCAACGCAGCAAAGCATGATTGCAATACAAAGATAAATAAACTTTTTCATTTTGAAAGAATTTTAGTTAAAGAAAAATTATTTCTCCCAATTCCGTTTGGTGTCGCTGATTTGGTTACAGCACGGTTGGTCTTGTATCAATCCATTGATACAAGCAACATATTTAAATTAACTATAACACGGCTTTAGAAAACTGCAAGTAAAAAGACCTGACAATGCAGGTCTTAGAGTCGGTCCATATTTCCATCTTTGTCGATAGTGTAGAAGCAGTAGTCTTTTTTGATCTCAACTCGTTCTAGGTGGTATTTGTGTATAACAAAACCTTCATTTAGTTTGGCAAAGAGTTTATCGATTGCCTTGAGATTATACTTACAGAGTTTTTTAAATTGTGCTGCTGGAAGACGATCTTCCAGTATGCGCCGCATTCGGACTAGTTTTTTATCCATAGAAAAGATATTTTTTTAGAACAATATAGTGAATGGAAAGAGAAGTCAACAATGTAAAAAGCTCGCTCTAATTAAATAGAGCGAGCTTTGTTAAAACAGTGTGTTAGTCCAATGAATTGCAAAATAAAGCATGGTGAGTCCTATCAATGTATAGGCTACGGCTTTCTTTGAAAAGAAGTGGCCAACAGCATTTCGTACGAACATAAGGCGGTTCAAGGTCATGGCTTTGGGTTTTTCCAACAATACAGCGTGTTATATTTCCTGTCAATTAATCCACAGTGCCTTATAGGATCGTTAGGAATATACTTATATATAAGTGAGTATCGTATTTTATTTAGCACTCGTTAATCTTGCGGCCAACCTTGTTGAGGTTGGCATGTTTGCGTATTTGCATATTGCTCCTTCGCCGTATCGCTTTATGGGAAATGCGGTGAGTGACTATGCGATAGGGAAGACAAGGCAATTGTTTAACCAATATCTCTGGGTTAACAATGTGGCAACGCTGAGTTTGGCGTTGTTGTTTTATGCGCTTCCGTATCTTTCAGGATTGTCATGGATACTGTTTGTTATATTAGCTGCTCGTATCGGACTGATGCTTTTTCCTACCGATCTTGAGGGGGCAAAGTTAACAAAGCGAGGCTTTATGCACTATATATTTGCAGTGTTATTGTTTGGCTTTCTGTATTATCTAATCACTCATGTTACAAACATTGTGCAGATGAGAATTGAGTGGAGAGCTGTTAGTCCTACACTATCGATATTGTCGGCACTAGTCACTCCTATCCTTATTGCTGTTTGTGTCACACTCTGGAAGCCATTGAGAAAGATCTTTGGCTTGATAGAACGCATCTTTATTCTCAGTACGTCGTTGTGGCTGCTGGTATTCAGTGTTTGGATTGCAGTGTTGTTGCGATAGTAAAAAGCCTTTCTCAAAGAGAAAGGCTTTTGTTTTAAGCTACTGCTTTTTTAGGATGATCCAGCTTCTTTGCGGTAAATGGAACACTGTCACAACAAGTATGATGGCCATATTCTTCAGAATGCCAGGTGCATACATGATATCGAAAACCGCTTCCGTGCAGATTGAACCAAATATGTGTCGAGGCAAAATTTCTACATCCTTTGCAGGCACATTTGTAATCAAGACGATCAGGAAGTGTCCTTAAACGATAGGGTCGCATGTGATGTCCAAAACCTTGAAGTTCCTTTTGAATTATCTCATCTTCACTTAAAGGTTTGTGCCCCAGTATTAAATGAGATGCTGCAAAATGTCTCCACTTCTTTTCTTTTTGGGGAATATCGCCGTATCCTTTACCAAAATGGCGTAGCTCGAAATCCCTTATGGGAATCTCAGGAAAATCAACGATTATGAGATGCTTTTTCTCATTTCTCCTGAAATCAGGAGGTGCCTTTTCCAATATCTTTACTACAATCCCTCGCTTCAGCAAGAGCCAGTTCGACCCGTCAACAACTGTTACCGGATCATTTTCTTTAAATGTATGTGTCATGTGCTATTTTTTTTCTAACCTTACCATCCCCTTTTACTTTTTCAAAGGATAGGGTAGAGTAGGGAAAACTACAAACAATGATAGAAAGTGCAGTATTTAACGAACGTAACTTTAAGCCAGGTGACAGAGTGCGTTGCTTCTACCATAATAAATGGTACACAGGGACAGTCATAGAAATTGTTCCTGCACTGTGTCAGTATGCGCGAGCTGTGTATGAAGTTAACCTCAAACGAGTGCCTGATCTTGAAATAATTTCAGAAAATGATGGTTTTATAACATACAGAGATCTCTCTGATCTGAATCTTGTTATCAAAACGGATGAACGAGTTGATGAAAGGGTAGGGAAATTATTTGATGGGTACGGATTGCGGTATAGAGAAGATGGTCATATTATTTTTGAACATGAAGAGGAGTATGATGCTTCGATAAAAATCTCATACAATTCAATACTCGATGAAGAGCTTCCATTTTAAAAGACTTGCTATGCAAGTCTTTTTCTTATCCTCCAAACCGTTCTGTCTTGATTGCTTCTGGAGAAAATCCTATACCGATCATATTCTCTGCAATGATCTCAACAAACTTTGTTGGACCGCAGATGTATGTCATGGGTTTCTTTGTATTGATGTCTCCTAATACTTCTTTGAGCATTTCTTGGTCGATTCTTCTTTTGTATCCTTTCCAATCTGATGGAGGAGTGTCAGTGACAGTTATAACAACATGTACGTTTGGGTCTTTCTGCGCAATGGCTGCTAGCTCGTCTTTGTATAAGACAAAGCCTAAGTCTCGTGCGCTAATGATGAAAATGATCTTTCTTCCTGTGTCTGTATCAAGATGGTTCGTGTGGTGGCGAAGCATGCACATCAGCGGCACCATACCTGAGCCTCCGCCGATGAGGATAAGCGGACCAGGCATTGATGTATTCCATACAAAGTGTCCGCCAATAGGTCCACGCATTTCAACTTGTTTTCCTTCAGCGAGATTCCAGAGATAGGGAGAAACCTCTCCGTCTTCAAGCAGCTGGATGCCGTATTCAACTATTCCTTTATCTTCAGGAGAAGAGGCAATAGAATAGCTACGCTCTGCTTGATAGCCATTTGGTGCAGTTAATCTAATATCAAAATGCTGGCCAGCTTCAAATTGCTGCCAGTCTGGAAGAGAAAAGGTAACAGACATAACATTGTCTGCAACCTTTTCTTTTTTCAGTACTGTCCCTATCTGCCAAGTATCCATCTTAATCAAAGGTATAGCGCTGTTCTTTCCAGGGATCGCCATGGTTATGATATCCGCGAGTTTCCCAGAATCCAGGATGGTCTGCATCAACAAATTCAATCTTCTTTATCCATTTCGCACTCTTCCAGAAATAGAGATGGGGAACGAGGAGGCGTGCTGGTCCTCCGTGCTCAGGTGCAATTGCTTGTCCGTCATAGCTCGTTGCAACCCAGGCTTGTCTGTTGCGAATGTCCGCAAGGGGAAGATTGGTGGTATAGCCGTCATATGAATACGCAACAATATGTGTTGTCTTGTCTGATACTTTCACTAGGTCTATTAATACATCCAGCGATACTCCTTCCCAGTTGGTATCAAACTTTGACCACTTCGTTACGCAGTGGATATCCTTTTTAACTGCTTCTTTTGCAAGCTTGTTAAAGTCTTCCCAGTTCCAAGAAGATGTATGTTCAACAAGACCGGTGATTTCGAATTGCCATTCATCATTTGAAATATGAGGTGTTGGTCCAAGAGAAAGAACAGGGAAGCCGTGTTCTTCATACTGTCCTGGAGGAAGACGGTCATTTGCTGTTCTTTTTGGGATGAAGTCGTCGTTGATGATCATAGATTATGCTTTCTCTATAACGTCTTCCATATCAATAGTATGAAGCGGGATAGTTACATAGAATGTTGTTCCTTTGTTTTCTTCTGATTCAAATCGAATCACTCCGCCATGTGTTGTTACATACTTCAAACAAGTATAGAGGCCGATACCGCTTCCATTGGTGAGGTTCTTGCGTGCATTGCTTGCACGGAAGAACTCTTGGAAAATATGGTCTTGTTCTTTTTTAGGAATACCAATACCAGTATCTTGTACGATAATCTTGAGATGAGAAGCATCATTGGTGATAGTAACGGTGATTTCTTTTTTAGGAAGCACTGTATATTGCACTGCATTTTCCAAAAGGTTTTCCAATACCATGCGAAGTCGTTCAGGATCAACTTCTGCAGTCATTTCTCGGTCAAGGTTGATAGTACCGATGAAATTAATCTCTTTCTTTGCAGCATTGAATTTATAGCGCTCGAAGCTTTCTTCGAATATAGACTGCATTTCTCCTAGAGAGATAATCTGACGGTTGATAACAAGCTTTGCAGTATCAAGCATGTCGATGTCGAAAAGATTCTCTGAGTGCATCACTGTTGCATGAATAGAGTTCTTGATTGATTTCAAAAGCTGAGCATCGCCAGCAGTTAAGTGGTCAATGTATTTCTCCAATACAAGGTCTAGTGCCCAGCCTGTTGAGGTGAGGGCAGTGCGCATTTCATGAGTGAGAAGGGTTTCAACTTCTTTTCGTTCAATAGTATTTTCAGTTTCAATTGCAGACTGTTGGTATTCAAGCGTCGCAAGGGTACCAATCAATCCAGAAACAATGCCAAGCGCGTATGTAGTGAAGATTGCATATGAGCTTTCTGCTCCAGAATGAAGACGCAGCAATACTAAACCTGCCACAGCTCCGGCAAGCATTCCAATCAGATATGATAATACTCGTTCTAGCGGGTTATACATTTTCAGTAATGAGAGCTTTTTGCTGTTGTCTTCGCGCAACTGATAATGATCCAAGAATAACAACTGGAGCAATGAATTGGAATGCAGAACTTGCGATAAGGGCACCACCAAGCATTGTTGCACTTGATACTACACAACATGCCACAACACCTGATCCTCCTCCGATAGCTTTAATCTTCACCCAGTTCTGACTGGCTTTGATACCAGCATAGATGATGGCGCCGCCAACAAAGATTCCATTTACAATCAAGTCATACCATAGCGTGAAGTTCATTAGCTGCATTTCGCGAGCGGGGGTCTGGGTGAACCAGATGAACATGCCAAGTACTAGGATAACAGAAAGCATGAAAATCATGCGACGAGTCGTTTGGGGTTGTCCGCTGTAGAGAAAACGAATCATGAATATTGATCCAATAAATACCGCAAGACTTGAGATAGAGCTGTAGAGCATGTTCATGGTATTCATTTCGAGTGCCATGAAGAGCATGCTGATAGTTTGGTATACGAAAAAGGCAAAGAGGGCAGTGATAAGCTCATTCTTTTCTCTACGAAAAGGCTTCCAGAGTGATGCAACGCATATTGCGTATACAACCGCTGAGGCAAAGAATAAGAACGTAACGAGCGGCATACCGAATACCATTGCTCCTTGGTGTTCCATTGCCATGCCAGGCATTTCCATAGCGTTCATCATATGAGACGAGTCAGTTTCGCTCATTCCCATATTGTTGCCAGTATCCATGCTGTCCATTGTATCCATGCTGTCTTCTTGCTGCATAGAATTCATATTGTCCATATTGTTTTTAACCTATCATTAATATGCCTATACTATAATATGTATAGGATAAAGACACCAGAGGTTATGCACATTAGTTCTTGCCAATCTCTGTAAACAGTTCTCCGGTACGCTCAATTTCAAAATTGCCCAATCGAGCCCAGGTGGTGCTGATCTTTATAAATGCTATTGCACTTTCGTCAATTTGGTCAATTGGCGGCTGAGCATTTGTTGCATTGGCACGAGTCACTACTTCAGAAAAAAGCTTTGCTTGTTCAGCGGGGTCGGTAATTTGTGTTGCAACTCCTTCAAGCTGAACCGTCTGTGCAGGATGTTCTGTATAAATAACAAAAGACACCTTGGGATTATTTACAATATTCTTGTATTTTCTACTTGCTGAACGGGTAGTGAAGTACAGGTTTAATGCTTCGTCATAAGAAAAGTACACCACCGCAGACTCAGGAGCTCCTGCTGCAGATACGGTACTAATAACACCAAGTGTTTGGTTAAGTGTGCTGATGGCTGTAGTGATAGATGCAATTGAAGTATTCATGTGCTAAGTGTACCACCCTTTTTGCTAGCGAACTCTATCTATGGTGTACAATGAAACATATGAAAAAGTATATGTACATACCAATAGTAATGCTTTTTATCTTTCCTTCTTTTGCTGCTGCAGAATCAGTGAATCTCTCAAATCTTACCGCAGACGGTATTGCTATTTATGGCTGGCATAATGGTGTAGCAAAAGCATTGTATACAGAAAAAGAAAAAACGCTTTTTCCTATAGCGAGTATTACTAAATTGATAACAGCAAAAGCGGCAGAGGCGCTCTATACGCCAGCATCTCGCTTCACCATCTCTCAAGATGCCCTTACGGCAACTTCAGAAGATAATGGCGGTATTGTTCCAGGCATGGTCTTTTCGCGAGATGACATGCTGAAGGCGTTGCTGGTCAGCTCAAATAATGCGCTGGGGAAGCAGTTTGCCCAAGCTGCTGCACCAAATGCATTCATTAATGCAATGAATAGTTTTTTGCATACGCATAAGTACACAACAACAAACTTTATTAATCCGACAGGACTAGATCCTGAGGATAAGAAAGTATTGCCGAACCGTCTTACTGCAAAAAGCCTTTCTTACTTAATCAGTGACATCTATAGAACAGATCCATTGCTTACTGATATTCTTAAACAGAAGAATACAACCATTACTGATCTCCGATCGGGCATCGTGCTACCTGTTGATACAACCAACAAGATCAATCGAGATCCGCTGTATAGTGCTGGAATTATTCTCAGCAAGACCGGTGTTACCACCAGAGCTGGACAAGCCATTGTCTTTATCACCAGCGGAGAAAATAAGTATGACTACATCACCGTCGTCCTGCTTCATTCCAAAGACCGCTATACTGACGGCATTATGGTATTGAATTGGATCCAACAAGTGCTACACTTTCAACTATAAAATGCTATGGAACTTGTAACATACAACATCTGGGATTTGCCGCTATGGTTTGTACGGAATAGGGAAGAGCGATTGCTTGCAATCGGCATGTTTCTTGCAGATCGAAAAACAGATATTGTGTGCCTGCAAGAATCATGGAGCTTGAAGCACCGCGCATCGCTTTCTGCATTCATGCAGCACCATGGCTATCATGATGCTATAGCTCAGGCAGGTATTAAGCGTAACAACGGAGGGTTGTTAACCTTCTCTCGTTTTCCTATACAGTCAGTGCGGTTCATTCCATTTGGGAGATGGGGAGCTTCAGTGAGTGAGATCATAGGAAATAAAGGAGTATTGGAAACTATTTTGGAAACACCCAAAGGATTGCTTCGAGTATTGAACGTGCACCTCCATCATCAATCAACTCGTTTTATTAATACGAAGAAGATCCGTGTGCGACAGCTCGGCAAACTGTTTGCTTCATTGCAGCATGACAGCTCGCTCCCTACTATTCTAGCCGGAGATTTTAATGAGCATGACATGATGCAAGAGAATTCCTTTTCTCGACTGTTTGAAAAGTTTGGCTTTCTTCATGCAGATGAAACTTTGCTGCCAACATACAGAAAAGAGAATGTATTTGTGAATAATTGGATCAATCGCATCAAGACCTCTGAGCGATATGACTATGTATTAACGAAAGGAATAGAGGCATTAGGGCTAAGGGTGCAAAGCAATACGCCTCTGCATATTGAGCCTGCGCTTTCTGATCATGATCCGGTGTCATTAGTGTTGGAATAATAAAAACCCTGCATGGTGCAGGGTTTTTGATTGTTTGTGACATCTATGCCGGAATGTACACATCCTTTGGTTTGCCCGAAGACCTAACAAGCATATTCCATACAAGAATTTCAGGAACTAGTACATCACACAGATGGGGCCTCTTTCAGGTATCTTGTCATAGAGCATATGGCATGTCAATTTTCTGCTATTATTATAGAGTTATCAGTAATACTATAGTTATATGGCAAAAGTTAGTACCTATCTTAATTTCCCACGAACAACAGAAGAAGCATTCAATTTTTATAAATCCATCTTCGGTGGAGAGTTTCTAGGAGACGTTAATCGTTTTCGAGGAATGCCGACGCAGGAAGGCGTACCACCAATTGCAGAAGAAGATCTTGATCTGATTGTACATATCGCACTTCCTATTCTTGGAGGACATGTCCTGATGGGAACAGATGCTCCTGAGTCTATGGGCTTCAGTGTTACTGCTGGAAACAATATCTATATCAATCTTGAGCCTGATACCCGAGAAGAAACAGATCGTTTATTTAATGAGCTTTCTGCGGAAGGGAAGATCGGCATGGCCTTGCAGGAAATGTTCTGGGGCGACTACTACGGCTTCTGTGTTGATAGGTTTGGCATCAACTGGATGTTTAATTGTGCAAAGCAATAAATAAAAGCCACCGGTATGGTGGCTTTTTGTTAGGAAAGGAACTCTTTTAGTTTTTGGATTGCCAGGGATAAACCATCGTCATTAAGTATCGAAAATACTTTTGGAAACGAGTCGTCTATATCGGGGAATCCTCCGTCTTCGTTTTGCAGCAAGAACAACAGTATTGTTCCATCATAGTACAGTTGGATAACTACCTTGCGGGTGTGGTCTTTGTTTTTGCTCCACCATTCCATTCCCCCAGGAATTTCAGGAGAGTCATTCATGACGACTTTTAGTTCGTTATGAATAGTGGTACCGACTTCATCAGAGAGTTTCCTAAATGAATCTCTCATTGCTATAAACTGTTCTTTCATGTCTTTTGTTTTTCATACCTTACCATGCTTAGCTACTTTGGCAAGGTGTGGTATAGTTTAGATAACGTACCTTAAACCCAATAAACATGAAAAAGATTTTGATACTCATTCTTGTATTTGAAACATCAATGTATGTTACAAATAAGTTTTTAAATGTTGAAAGAGCTTCTTATGCCACTGCGTATCATGCAAAGTGATTTTCAAAGCCGGATACTAGTCCGGCTTTTAATATTGACTTTTTACTAAAAACGTGATATAGTAAAGTCAAAGAATAGATCATTTAAAACCGATATCGATGATTTTAATCAAACTTACTTGTTTCTCTGACGGACTCACTGAAACAAAACTTGCTGACCTACGGAACATTATCATTGCTGGCATTATCGCTATTCCCGAGCTACATATAACAAGCCCAAATGATATAGTCGTATTTATTCTTCCTTTACAAGAAGAGGCTATGTCAGGGATTGATATCAATCTTGAAGTATTAGCACCATTCGATGATGACAGTATTCTTGCAGATATGCAGATGATAGTGGATGCAGTGTGTAAAATTATTATTCCACATGGTATCCCAGTATCGTCTATTGCTGAAAGATTTGATCCGCAAGCATTAGCCAAGCAACGCTTTAACGAGCTGATCTTGAATTAACTAACTCCTTAATCGTTTATAGCGGTTAAGGAGTTTTATTTTTGATTGTAATACTTAATTGACTTTGACAAGCTGGAAGGATAGAGTGTCAAAAACTTGTTAGTATGAATAAGCAATCACACGCATATGCTTGCCAAATGGGAGGAGTTTTCTTCTCAGAAGTTGCATCCAAGCTAACGCTTGAAGAATTGATCTATTGGAGCAGGGAGCCTGAAGAACTGCTCGATCTATTGAAAAAGCCAGGACTTACACCTATAGGTGAACAATCAGGAACTTTCTCTATTGATCCTCAAGAAAGAAAAGAAGTTGAAAAAGTATTTAGGTTAGGAGGTCCTTTTAAAAGAGGTATTCCACCAGATTGCAGAAGGGCATTTTTATACAATGAGTATGGAGAAACAAATCATGTTACTGCTGCCTGGTATCCATTGCAGTGCAATGTTCTCCCGAGTGAGGTTGTAGAGTTGTTAAGAGAGGGAGGAGCTATTCCTAAAGAAATCCATTTCACGCCGCAGCAAATACGGTGGTTGGTCAAGAACCAAGACTCTATAAATAAAACTGAGGGACCGCTTTCATTCGAGGGAAGTAATTATTTTCCCATCTTAAGCAAAGAAGGAAATACAATTTTCCTTGCTGTGTTATGGGCACCGCGACATGATGCGAAAAAGAATCAATGGGATTACTTTTTCCCTCATGCTCAATTCATGAGTGGAGAAAAGTATCTTAGGAAAAGAGGAAGATTGTTCTTGATTTAGTAAAAGACCGAAAGGTCTTTTTTTATTTATATAAAAAGCCTATCCATAACGGATAGGCTTTTTGTTATTCCCTATTAAACTTAATCATCTCGACAGTGTCTCTGCCCGTGATCAGCTTCCCATCGCCGAATCTGGATAAAATCAGTGTGATTTTTGCAGAAAAATTTTTGACAATGAGAACGTCGGTATCTCTCGTGAAGTCTGTGCCAGGAACCTCAGTCATTGATTGTGCTGTGCCGCTGAAGAGCTTAAATAATTTCAAATCAAATCCTTCTGAGGGGCGAATGACTGCATAATACTTAGGATTTTTTGTTTTCTCTTTTTCAAAATATACCCAAGTGTATGTGTCAGGAGAAACTTTAATCTTTTCAGGGGTTTCGCCTTGGGCGGGAGTTATAGTAACGGTGATTGCCTTTTGGGCATGGGCTGCAATTGTCATTCCGATGACAAGTGCAAGGAGTAGGAACTTTTTCATCTCGTACGGTTTTAGTTTCTTTGTACGATACGCCTTTAGTTATGATTTAGCAAGAAACAAAAAAGACCCCTTTTGGGGTCTTTTATAATTCCTGCACTTCTTTTTTGAATTGCATTCCTCTGTCCTCATAATTTTTGAATAGATCAAAACTTGAACAAGCAGGGGAGAGTAGTACGGTTGCACCTTTTGGTGCTAGTTTGTATGCCATATATACAGCATCATGCATTGATTCTACAGAAACTATTGTCCCCACGTCATCAGTATAAGCTTCTTGTATTGCCTGGGTATCTTTTCCAAGACAGACAATTGCAGCGACTTTTTCCTGTATGAGTGGTTTTAGATCAGCATAGTCGTTATTCTGACCAACGCCTCCCATGATAAGGATAACGGTGGTAGTCATAGTTTCTAATGCATACCATGTTGCGTTTATGGTTGTTGCTTTTGAATCATTGATGAAGGTAATGCCGCCTGTGTATGCGACAAGCTCCAGTCGATGTTCGATATGGTCAGGACTGTAGAGACTTTCTTGCAGTTTTTCGTTTCGCATTTCCGAAATGTTTTTTGGAATAGTTGATGCTAAAGAATTGTGCTCATCTTGTCGGTATCGTAGAAAGAATGAAAAATAGGCAGCACTACTATTGCTGCCTACCACCTCCTTTTGTATTAGAGGAGGTGGTATGGTCTCAATGGTTTCGTATAGCATATGGATTTGTTTAGGTAAGTTTCGGCTAATGATAGCGCGTGGGAGAGGAAAGTCAATTTAACATTGACTTTTTATCAAAAATGTGCTATTATAATAACAATAAACCACTGTACATAAACAACTAAATCGATAGAAATGAAACGTATTTCACTCACACTCTTTGTTATGTTTTTGTTTTCGGCATCATTTGCCCAAACATTAAATCCTTACAAGTTTTATCTTGATCATGTCTATCCAGGCGAACTGCTCTCGGGTGACTTTAACAAAAAGGTAGAAGCGCTCTATAACGCAGATCTTCAGGAAAAGGAACGTGTTCCATACAAGTCACGAATCATCGCTGAGCGTACGTCCGCCACTGTACTTAAAAAGCAGTATGCCATAGGAAATGTAGAAGGAATCAAAGATCTTTCCTTTCTTGATGCTATGACATATGCCAGGCATATCATGGTAGGGCCGCATCGCAAGGTGCTCATTATGACAGAAATTTCAGGTACGCTATACGGTATATTTGTGCTATGGTCTGATAAACATCAGAATTGGTACATAGAACCGCTTGATCCTCAATACTTAGGATTGGTACATGAATTTGGAAAAGAATTGTTCTTTCTTCCCGGGTTAGAAATTGTTTCTGAAACGTAACAGAAAAACAAAGCCATGCTTAAAGCATGGCTTTTTATTTTTCCTTGATGTATATTTAGAAAAACATACTGTTATGGCAGAAACAATACCCAATACCTCTGAACTAGTCAGGGATGAAGAGTATGTCCAGCTCGAAAAGAGCTTGCTGGAATTGCTTAAAGAAGTTGTTGCAGTCAGGAAGATTGCAAAGAACTAATGAGAATCTCTCGTTTACGAACGAGGGATTTTTTTATTCCCTCCACCACACACTCAGAATGTATAGCCCGCAGATGACTGCAATAACAAGGAGAGGGATAAGGAATGAGTCAAAGACATAATGCCACTGTGTACCGATCACTATACCGAGACTTATCATAGAGAGCTTAAAAATACCTTCCTGCCACCATTTTAATGTCACTGTTTTGAAGATGTTCATGCAATAAGTGTATCATGCTAGAGCTCGTTCTTGGCATGTGTTTTCCTAGTGATAAGGAATGTCATGATTGAATTTGTTATGATCATAACAATAGAATGCAGCGTTGTGGCAACATTGTATGCTTGCAATGAAAAAAGCATAAGAATGTGTCGCAATACATTTGACCCGTAGAGTATTGGAGATTCTGTGGTAGGGTAGCGCCATGTTTTACGAATGGTTGGCATAAAGGCAACAAGGTCGATTGATACTGCAATAATAACTGAGATCGTCGGATCGCTCGTTAAGATCCAGGGGATAATGCCAAGCAGCGCAATTACTAAAAAAATAGTATCGGTACGACTGATATGCTTGAAGCCATATTGCAGCGAAAAGAAAAAGATGATGACGGTAAAAATTTCTGAGGCAGCAGTAGGGAGGGCGCCAATGCCAGCTCCTTTTGCTACCTGTCCAAAGAAGACAATACAAGATACCAATAACCATACCAGCCACGTATACGGGTGCGGCTGCACTTTCTTTTTAATAATGTCTCGGAGATAGGGAATATTGCCAACAATCGCAAGTATTGAAGCAATAATTGCAACAGCGGTTTTCATAGGCTTTTAGTGTAGCATCAATATGCGGTATAGGTATTCTCTAAATAAAAACAGGCTGTATGCATACAGCCTGTTTTTATTTAGAGAATGAAAATACTATGCTGATAGAAAACGGTTCAATTTTTCTAGCTGCTGGGTGAAGCCAGCTTCCATGCCTTGTACGGCCATGGTTGCATCAGGTCCAGTCTTGTGGATTGTTGCCACAACTGTCACCTTAGTCTTTCCATCTTCTTCCTTGAAAGAGATTTCAGTTGTCTGGTCAATTGTTGTTGTTTCCTTGCTGCCTTCAGTCCAGGCTTGCGCTGTGTATGAAAGCTGTGACTGTGGTTCAACAACAGTGAAGGTTGCAAGCATTGGCCATAGGGTGCCTTTGTATGGCCCCATAGCTTCGCCTGCTTCCATGGTAATAGTAAATGTTCCACCAACACGAAGGTCAACAGAGCATTCAGGGATTGATACATTTTCTGGTCCCCACCATTGCTTCAAAAGCTCAGGTTTGGTCCATGCATCCCAGACTGCGTCCGGTGTTGCATCATAGATTCGTTCAAGGGTAACTTGTTTTAGTGGTTCCATATAGTTATTTTTTCTTAGGTTCTTTTAATAGGGTGCCTAGTTTATCTAATCGCTTATTCCAAAGAGTGGTCAAATTGTGCGTCCATCTCTCTATTTCATACAATGTATCCATATCAAGATAGTAGATACGATGCTGTCCCTGCTTTTCAACGTGTATAAGGTTCGCTTCGCGAAGCACCTTCAGGTGTTGAGAAACAGCAGGAGCACTCATGTCAAAGTTAGTGCTAATAGCTGTTGCGGATAATCGGCCCTTTTTTGCAAGCATCTCTATAATAGAGCGGCGTGTCGGTTCGGCAATTGCATAAAATATATCCATAGGGATATAGTATCGGAAAGAGATATTTAAGTCAAGACTTAAATATAAGTTGGACATAAAAGGAGGGAGAAGGGTATATACTATTTATATGAAAAACATAACAGGAATTGGAGGATTCTTTTTTCGTTCTAAGAATCCTAAGGAGCTGAAGGAATGGTATATCAATGTTCTTGGTGTTGATGTGCAAGAAATGCTTTGGCAACAACAGGCAGGGCCGACAGTGTTTGAGCCATTCAAGGAAGACTCTGATTATTTCAGCAAGGATAAACAATGGATGTTAAATTTTCGAGTTACCGATTTGAAATTGTTGATACAAGAACTAGAAGCAAAAGGAATTATCGTTGAACAGAAAGAAGAATGGAGCGCAATGCCTGAGTACGGCACCTTTGCTCGCATTCAGGATCCTGAAGAAAATCCGATTGAGCTCTGGGAACCTGCAAAAGAATAATTTAGAAGAAATTCAGTATTTCTAGTACACTGTCTATTGTTACTAGATAAACACCTTAAACATATGAAAAACGTAACTTGCAAACAGCTTGGCGGTCCTTGTGATCACACTATTGCCGCAGAAACTAAAGAAGAATTGATGACAAAGGGAATGGAACACATTCACGCTGCTCATCCTGAAATGGCTGCAGATATTGAAAAGATGTCTGACGAAGAAATGGCTAAATGGAAGACAGAAACTCTTGATAAGGTTTGGGACGAAACTCCTGAAGCGACTGACGAGCACACAACTGAAAATGTGCTTGTAATGGACGAAGAGAAAGAATAATAAAAAAGCAGGACATATGTCCTGCTTTTTTATTTACATCTTTGCCAGTATTCTCCCAACAGTTTTCCATGTGCGAGTAGTGAGTGCTTTGCCGTGTTCTTTTTCTATGGCACTCATAAAGCTTGAACCGGTTGTTGAATTGAGATCAATCGTTGTACAAAGTTCTGGTTTAGCTTTTTTAAAAAAGGTAACAACAAGATAATTAGGCTTTTCATCTTTGATTCCTTTGAACGGGTTTTTCTTAACGAGCTGTTCTATTGCTTCCTTTCTTCTGATCATGGTTGTACTGTTAAATCCTAATTGTTCGAACAACGCTTTTTCTATTGTTGTTTCAAGTGCGGGAATGCTTTTTAGTGTTGTATCAAAAATAACATTGCCGCTGGCAATTACTGTCTTCACATTGCTCAATCCTAATGATTCAAAGACCTCTTTAAGTTTCTCTCCCTTCATATTGGGATTAGTTGGCATAATGCCTCGAAGGAGGGCAACGTAGGTTTTCATGCTAACGAGTTCTTATTTGCTAAGATATTTGCCGGCAACACTGAGAGCAAAAGAGGGAAGGATAACAAAGATACAGGTCATGATGATTCTAAGAAATACTTGATTTTGCAGTGCATTGTCATTTGCTCCGCCGAATATAGCGAGACAGATGCCTGTTATTCCAAATACTACTGAAGCTCCTATAAAGACACGGGTTGCGATTTTTTGCATATGTAAAAGTATATCAGATAAATTATCTATCTAAGTTTGGTTCCAGTCGCGATATCAATCAATGCTGACGGTGCGCCAACTATAGTTCCTCCATCAACATAATAGGGAACAGCATCATCAAAATATGCGTGAGCTTCAGCAATTGTTGTTGCTGGAGGATTTCCTTCAGTATTGGCACTAGGAGCAATAAGTGGACCGCTTTCTTTTAAGAGTTCTTGCAGTTATTAATTTATAGGAATACGAAAGGCAAGGGTATGTGTGCCGCGATCTAAATATCCAAGATCAGTACGAGTGATGGGGACAATGAAGCTGGTTGGACCAGTTGTTTCAAATGCTCGTATTTTTTCTATAAATGCCTCTTCTACACCAAACTCTTTCATTTGTTCTGCAGTATGCAGGAGAATAATACATGGCTTTTCTGGAGAGCACTTTTTTAATTCATATATCTTCTCAACACTTTGTTTATTCAATGCAGAAGTTACGATGCCATAGATGGTATCGGTTGGAATGATAGCGATGGCACCATCATGGAGTGCTGGGCCAATAGGATTAGGGAATAACATGATGATATAGTAGCTTGAATTTTATAAAATAAAAACCCACAATGTGGGTTTTTTAAATTACATTAACTTTCTTGCTCAAGAGTGAGCGGTAGGGCATGTGCAACAAAATTACAATTAACACTGAACTGTCCGTAATCATCTGCTTCAATGGACATTTTTCCTACATGGACTGTAAAGAAAAGCTGTGTAGTTGTTTGTATGGTTGCGCAAATCTCTCTCAGAATAGCTGCCATTTCAGCATCAGTTGTTTCGTTGGTTATTAGGCCGGCTTTAACGAGTTCATTTTTATGAACAAATGCCATGTCACAACTGAATCGGGCAATTGAAATGCTTTTCCTAATCGCAGAAACCAATACCTTTTCCAGAAAAGTTTGTTCAGGGTAGTAGTGATACTCATCAGGAGGGTTGATATTGTTAAGCAGTGCTGGTGCATTTAGCAGGCGCTCAGCAGGAGTTCCTGCGAACAGCTCCAGAATACTTCTTGCAAATGTTTTTGCCGCACGAAGGGTGCTTTCCTCAAGAACATTGTGTGCGTTAGTAAGGAGGATTAACTCGCTATGTATAGGAGCTAATCCAGGTGGAAGAAATGCTTTTTTCATAATAAGTACTTTTAGTTTGAGTGAACATTAGCATTCCTTGTAGATAAATCAAGCGCTAGTGTAATGATTCGCCTTTGCGCAACTTTTCAAGCAGCGCAGCAAATCTCTTCTCCCGAGTCTCTATTTTCTTTGCAGTTTGTAGTCTAAAACCAATACTATATAGGTCTGATTTTTTAAGCAGCTGATAGTTTGCAAAAGCTTTTTTGTCTGCCTTTACTGCAGCAATAAAATCATCAGGCACGCTCATATTCTTAGGTGAATCATATGCTTCTATCCAACGGCCATCTGCTTTAGCCTTTTCAACTTCTGTAAATCCTGCAGGTGTCATTAGGTTGTTGTTAGTAAGCCTTTCAATATGTTCTATGTTGCGCTTTGACCACATACTGCGCGCTCGTCGCGGTGTAAACTTCTGAATAAAAGATATGTCGTCATATGTTTTCTTTTGACCATCAATCCAACCAAAACATAACGCATCGTCTAGTGCTTCTGCGTAGGTAACTGAAGGAATATTGGATGCCTTTTTATATAGTCGTAGCCAGACTCCTTCTGTTGTGCTGTGGAATTTTAAAAGCCACTGTCTCCAGCTTTTTGGGGTTTTAAATTCTAAGATTTCATATTCGGACATTGGTATGGGTGATATACGAACAATATATTACGGTTGAATGGATGCCTTCTCCTGTTTAATAATTGCAGTCTGTTCTTCATTGCTTAGGGGTACAGCCACAGATGGATCGGTTGCTACAATTGTTTTCACAAGGGTATCAGAATTTACTGCGCCGCCATTGCTTACCACTACGAAGTTGTTAGCGCTGAGTGGCACAATGCGCGTATTGAAGCGGGAAGTTCCTGCAAACATATGCAATCCGCCCATAGTGTTGATTGAGATATCAGCAGGCTTGGTGGTACCGTCACCTTCAGGTGGAGTAGTCATCCACAAATGAGAAGTGGTATCAAAGTAGTAAGTTACAGGACCGATTGGTCCTGCTCCACCGGTGTCAGTAATAGTACGAGTAGTAGACGTTGCTTCTTCAAGGATAATGTCAGGGTAGTTCTGACCTTTTGGTTGTAAGCCAAGTTTCTTCACGACGGTGACATTCTTGAGCTGTGCTCCGCCAAAGGCTGAGGTATTTGCAGTAGTGACAGTCCATGTGTCCGGATACCAGAATGAAAATCCAAAAGCAGTGTCAGTGTATTTTTGCATGCCGGCGACAGCTATTGGTTGCGACTCACTTTTTACTGGTTGAGTAGCAGTTACTCCAGTAGTACTAGTTGTTGTGGTGACAGGAGCTGTTGTCACAACATCTTTTGGCTTAAGAGAGAAGTATCCAAGTACTAAGACCATAACTATTAAAAGACCAATTAGTATATTTTTATTCATAGTAGTAATTATAGTCTCTTTTTCTTGTTTCTCTATTAGACTTTCTGCTGCTTCGAACCTGTTTGGTAAAGAAATAAAAAAGCCACCCATAATAATGGTTGGCTTTAATTTCGTTAAGGGTGACCTGTTAATAAATAGTTTAACAATGTTAATGGCCATAAGAAGACTGCAAAAAATCTCCAACCTACAGTATTTGATTGACCGATTTTCTCCATTTGTAATGAGATATTAAAACCGATGCCAGTGTACAGTAATATATCTAATATGATTACATACATAAATAATAGATTTAATTTCTTTCACAATATAGCCTAGTCTCTCTTTTGGCAAGAAAATGTAAAAGACCTAACTAATGTTAGGTCTTTTACTCAAGTTCATATAAATACTTAGCTCCCCCGGTAGGATTCGAACCTACGGCCAATCGATTACATTTTCTCTCACATTGCTGTGGGTATGGACTATATCATCACCCGTTTCTTTTTAGGGAAGTGTGGGTGCAAGGCGCTTCCGCCGATATTGCTATCGGAGTACTCCGTTAAGGATAGTCTCTGAACCTTCCGTCCCGAGGAACGGCTTGGCTGCTGATTGCCCCAGTGGGGTTTCCAGCAATTCACCTTGTTTTTCGATCTGACTTTCATCAGAAAGCTGCTATTTTTCTTCGTGTTCATCGAAATGATCAACAGTCGATTGCTCTACCGCTGAGCTACAGGGGAGCTAAATATTCATCTTCACTTTTTAAACAACTCGGAAACTATATCATTTCGGAAAGGGAATTTCAACCTTTTTTAGAGCCGAAAGTCGCTTTTTGACACAACACGTCCTTGCTGGGAAATATGGTCATAGTTCCAGAAATCAAAGTGGAACCAGCCAAAGCCCTGAATAGGGCTGGCTGAGGCGGCTGCTACCTCTGTAACTCTAGGGTCAGAGGCATAGTTTGGCTGGGTAATCCAAGAATTGGGCATGACAGCGGTAGGGGCGATCCACTCGCCTTGCTTAATGTGGGGGATTGCCACCCATATAAATAATAGTAAGAAGACTATTGCCAAAATCTTGCCCATGAGGCTATACTACACTGCTTTTACGTATTATAAATAACTATACATTTTAGAACACACAATATGAGAAATACAAAAATCGTGGCCACAATCGGCCCTGGATCAGAGTCAAAGGAAAACTTTGCAAAGCTCCTTAAGGCAGGCGTATACATTGCTCGCAGCAACATGAGTCATGACGACCAGGCTATCCACCAGACTCGCATCAACAACATCCGTGAAGTTTCAAAAGAGCTAGGAATCCCTGTTGACGTGCTAGTTGACCTTTCAGGTCCTAAGATTCGTATCGGCGACTTTGCTAACGGTCCAGTTGAATTGGTACCAGGTGCTCAGTTTATCCTTACAACAACTCCATACGAAGGAGATGTAAACAAGGTATTCTTTAACTTCCCAGAAATCGTTGCTGAAATGAAGCCAGGTCAGGCAATCATGCTTGACGACGGACGCCGCAAGCTTGTTGTAGACAAGGTTGAAGGTGGTGACTTGTACACAACTGTTGAAGTTGGAGGAACTATCAAGGGACGTCGCGGAGTAAACCTTCCAAACGCATTTCTCACAATCTCTGCACTAACAGAAAAGGATAAGTCAGATCTTGAATTCGCAGTGAAGGCAGGAGCAGACTATATTGCGCTTTCATTCGTACGTACTGCAAAAGATATCGAAGAGCTTCGTGCTTTAATCACACAGCACGGCGGCAGTCAGCCAATCGTTGCGAAGATCGAAACTCCTGAATCAGTAGAGCGCATTGATGAAATCATTGCTGCAACTGACGCTATCATGGTAGCTCGCGGAGACCTTGCTGTTGGAATCGGACATGCAAAGGTTCCTGCAGTACAGAAGATGCTGATCGAAAAGTGTATTGCTGCTGGCAAGCCAGTGATCGTTGCAACACAGATGATGGAATCTATGATCAAGGCTCCAGTACCTACACGTGCTGAAGTATCTGACATTGCATACGCTGTATACTCAGGCGCAGACGCAACAATGCTTTCAGAAGAAAGCTCATTGGGCGAATTCGCTGTTGAAGCTATCACTATGATGGCTGAAGTTATCTCTGAAACAGAAAAGGATCTTGGAGCAAAGCTCAAGGCTCCTGTTGCATGGAAGAAATAATCCAATAAAGGAGTATAATAAGGTATATGAGCATAAGTATAAAAAGTACCCTTATAGACCTTACACCCGCACTTTCTGACTACACTGAAAAGCGACTCAATACCATTAACAAATATACTGAAGGAGATAGCTTGATTGCTGTCGAGATTGGAAAGACAACCCTGCATCATCGCAATGGCGAAGTGTATCGGGCTGAAGTAAATGTAACGACACCGCTGGGCAAGCAATACTTTGCTGCCTCAGAGAAGTCCGATCTGTATGAAGCCATTGATGACATCCGAGCTGATATCATCAGAGAGGTGAAGTCAGGAAAAGGACGCTCACAAACATTGTTCCGCAGAGGAGCAACAATATTGAAACGATTAGTGAAGGGAGTGTAAGAAGTCAGCAAAGCTCTGACGCTTGCCATTCTCAGGAATCACTTCTTCGATTACAAAAGTCTCATCATCGTATGAGGCTTTTGTTATTTTCACCTGCAATGGTTCTCCGTGCTTCATGGTATGAAAATGCACCCATCCTCGATCGCCAAAGGCGCGGAAGATTTTCCATTTCTGCCAGTCAGTCATATGATCATTGATAAGGGCATCTCCCTTTTTGTATTTGTACGTATGCGTTGATGCTGCATGGAATTGTTCTGCAGGAGCAATATCCTTCGCAAGGTATCCTTCAATACTTTCTGCAAAGAGTTCGCTGCCGATAACGGCACTGAGATCGGTTAGGTCATTAAGTGTCATTTCCTTAACCAAAGGGAATGACACCTGGGCAACGATCGGGCCATGATCAACTTCTGCATCAATCTGCATGATAGAAATACCTGTTTCGGTGTCGTCGCTGAGCAATACTGTTTCTAGCGGAGAAGGGCCTCGATATAAAGGAAGGAGGGAAGGGTGGAGGTTCAATACTCTGCCATCAACCAGATCAAGCAGTTTGGTTGAAAGAATCTTTCCATACGCAACCACAAAGAAGAAGTCCCACGGTCCTTGGTTCTTGATCTCTTCTAGCACCTCTGCTGTTATCTTTTCTGGACTAAGGACTGGAATGTTGTTCTCGTGTCCAAACATAGCCACCGGAGTCTCTGTGAGGTGCATACCGCGTCCTTGAGGGCGGGCAGGGGCAGTTACTATAAGCCGGGGAAGCAAGCCTTTTTCCTTCAAGGTCTCAAGAGATTTTGCTGCAATATGTGGAGTGCCGAAAAATACGTAGTTCATGGAGAAATTGTAGCATATAGGATAAATGCATAATCAATTGACTCCTGCGCCGCAGGCTATACTATTTAGATAAATACGATTGATATGAAAAGAAAATATGCAAAAGGTGTGTTCACTAGTTTAAAAATCATTGTAATGATTTTATCATTCTTGATCTTAGGAATTATTATTACCAAAGGTCAGTATGCTGTCCTTACCACGTACCATCCGTTGGTGGTAGTGTTCAACATCCTGCTTGTTGCTTGGATTATTCTAAAGCCACGCAAGAAAGTAGCAATGTAAAAAAGCCCTAACAGGGCTTTTTATTTTGTTGGAGGAATGTCCTCTATATTCTTTGCCGTATCGATAAAGAGAATACCGTTGAGGTGGTCATTTTCATGTTGAAAGATCTGTGCCAGCAATCCTCGGCCACTCAATACGAATTCGTGACCCTCAGCATTTAGTGCTCGCACTGTTGCTGTTGTTGAGCGCTTCACATCGCCATACTTCCAACGCACTGAAAGACATCCTTCTTGCATCATTTCCTTGGTCTTTCCCAGACGAATGATTTCAGGATTGATGAATACAATGTCTTCATCAAACTTCTTTGATGCGCGCTTTGATACCACAAAGATGCGAAGAGAATCTCCGAGCTGAGGAGCGGCAATAGCAACTGCGTCATCTTCGCGTGCAATTGCATCGCGCATGTCTTGCAGCAGTGTTTGTATTTCCTTGCTCTGAATAGCAGAAGGTTGCACCGGTGCAGCAATTTTGCGCAGCACTGATTCTGGAGATTGTACGATTGCTTTCATATTACTTCAATGACTTAAGGTATGCGTGCAGTTCTGCAATGGGAACACAGTCCTGACTGCGAGTTTCCATATTGCGGATCATCACGCTGCCTTCCATCGCTTCTTTCTGTCCGAAGATGAGTGTGTATGGAGCACCAGACTTTTCAGCAACAGCAAGCTGTGCAGAAAGTGAATCCTTTGAAAGGGCCTGCATAACAGGAACGTGTGCCTTGCGAAGGATTTCGATAACATTGAGACTCTTGAGCTTTGCTTCAAGGCCAACTTGAATGAAATATATTTTTGGCTTCTTGAGAATGCGAGGAGAAAGATCCTTGAACCACGGAGTTTCAACGATGCGATCAACACCGATACCAACGCCCATAGCAGGAACATCTTTCTTTGAGCCAAGCTGACGAGCAAGCAGGTCATAACGGCCACCGGCTGCAATAGTTAGGGGAGAGCCGTCTTCAACGCCTGGTTCTTCGATTTCGAATACAGTGCGAGTGTAGTATGAAAGACCGCGAACAAGGTTCTTGTTGATTTGGTAGCTAATGCCCATCTCATCAAGCGCTTCCAAGATTTCCTTGAAGTGCTTCTTTGCAGCAGTGCCCAAATGAGAAACGATGTCAGGAGCATTGTGGTTAACCTCGATTGTTCCTGGATCCTTTGAATCAAGGATGCGAAGCGGGTTTGTCTTGAGACGTTCCTGGTCCATAGCTGAAAGCTGAGACACATGCTTCTTATAGTATGTGGTGAGTTCTTTAATGTATGAAATACGATCCTCCTTGTCTCCCATAGAGTTGATTTGAAAAACCAAGTCTTTTGCACCAGCTTCTTCAAGAATGGTGATGGTAGCTTTGATCAAGAGGGCATCAATGATGCTCTTTTCAGAGCCCATAGCT
>JAJDMY020000274.1:0-54999 GCA_022345705.2 Sabuloglossum arenarium
GGGGAGGGGTGTTTTTTTTCTTTTTTAATCCACCGAGAGTATCTTATTTCTTTCTTCCGAGTCAGGCAGGCTTGTTCTATTATTATTATTATTATTATTAGTTATTATTATTCTAGTTTTCTAATTTAGAAGACTTTTTTTTTTTTTTTCTCCTCTCTTTTTCTTTCTTGTGGGAAAACGACCGCAAACAATCTGAATGAACCCCCCAATCTATCCATCCATTCCATCGCCATCGCCATTACCATATCACCATCACCATATCACCATCACCATCACCATATCACCATCACCATCACCATATCACCATCACCATATCACCATCACCATCACCACCATCACCATCACCACCATCACCATCACCATATCACCATCACCATCACCATCACCATCACCATTAACCCCCAACTCACACTCTCACACACACACACACACACACACACACACCGACCACCCCTTAAATAAACTCTGCAAACAAAACAAACATGCATCCATCATCCCCCCCCCCCCCCCCCTCTGTCCAATATTACCAGATAAGGTATGCATGTATGTATGCATATATATCTATCTGACGGATGAGACATCTCTTTTCTGGGAGAAAGAAATAGAATCTGCTGCTGTGAATCGTTTGTGTGTGTGTGTGTGTGTGTGTGTGTGTGGGAGAGAGAATGAGCAATAAGCAAGTAACGCAATCCCCTCCTTCCCTTATATAGTATGTGTGTGTGTTTGTATCTTATTTTCCTTTCTCTCCCCCTCCCTCTTATAATTTTTTTTTTTCTTTAAAACTTTTTTTTTTTTTTTTTTTTTGGGTTATTATTATTTCACCATCTATTATTATTACCTCTTCCCCAACTCTCCTGATAACGGGCTTTTTTTTTCACAAAACGCGCCCCTTCCCCCCCCCTCATTTTTTTTTTTTTTTTTTGGGTTGGCTTGTCTTGAGATATTTAAATTTAAAAATATATATATATGTATATATATAAAATATAAAATATAAAATATAAAATAAAATATAAAAATATAATGTTTATTTTATTTAATTTAATTAATTTAATTATTTATTTATGGTGGGTTCTTGCTTGTTACGGAGAGCGGAGAGTATGTCATGTATACAAAAGTATGTATGTACATACATACATGCATGCATATACATGTAGCATATACATGTAGCATATACATGTACAACGGGGTTGCTTCCCTTCCGTCACCACATCCATACCACCACCCCTCCCTCTCTCTACCAAACAGAAGGAGGTAATGCCAGGGGAGGGGTCCAATCCATGTACGTTTGCAAAAATATAACATACCATGCATATGCATACATACGGAAATACCTCTCGACACAAAGAAGATCCCTTACATGATTTAGCAGGGAAGGGACGTTTGTCTGTTTGGGTTTGATCGGAAGAGCCAGGAAATGGTCCGCATCGGAAGTGCCGAGCTACATATAAGATACAAGGAAAGGAAATATGGGATGGAGGAGGAGGGGGAAAAAGAAAAGAAAATCCGTCAACCGTTGAAAAAATGGACCCACACCCCCCCTTGCCCCTTACCTCCCACACCCCCATTTTTCCTTTTTCTCCCTCCGTATTTATCGTTGACGAAGCCTTGTTCCTTATCCTCTTGCATGTTCATCAAAACATCGTAAATTGTCTACCCTGTCGGAAGTTTTCTCAGCATATATGGTAATCTTCTCTTGTTAGTCAGCTGGCTGGATAGACCCCCTTCTTCCTTTCTGGTTCCTCGGCTGATCATGTTTTCCCGAGTAGCGTAATAAGCGATGGAAGGAAAGAGAGGTCAGTAACGACCTTGAGCAGGGATGGTGATTGTATGTGGTTGGACCAGGTGGACCAGGCGAGAAGGAATAAAAATCTCCGGCAAGAAGGGTATAACTATAACACAGGGCATTATGAGGTACGGAGTAGTCGAACTGGAACAGGGCTGGACCGAGGAGCTTCTTGTTGGCTCGGCTAATCTCACCTGACATTTGACCAATGAAAGACAGGCAACTCTGAACTTTGACCTTCGAGTCAAGTCGGCAGTGCTCGGCATATCATATGGAGACACTGGTACCGAGTTACGAGCTACCTTGTCCAGGCATCGGCTTATTCTAATCAACATGTAAGTTGCTGCTGGCTGCGCTGCACAATTAAGCTTCGTTTGTTTGCGACAAGTTGCAGGCCAGGAAACAACTTTAGATGGTCTGAATTCCGAATCTGGGCGCAATCCCGTATCGAGCTGCCCAGTTGAGAGCAGATGGGGAGACTTGGCGCAGTTACTCGTTTCGACTATCCATGTTGATCCATGTTGCCAAAGGCCCTTTTCGGTCCGCCAAACAACCACAAACGGGATCCTTGGCATCCCTTGCACGCTGTCTTTACCAATCCAATGAGACCCCGTGTAATCTCATCTTCTGAGCTAAAACGTGATCGTCCACTGGACCAGCCGTCGTTCATCTGGCTATCGAGAACTTCATATCGAGCTTCAATTGACGACTGAAACAATATTCAAGTCACTACATACGTCTGTGCTCTACCTTGAGGGTGCATAGGTTACTTACCTGCTGCTGCGGCAGAAGCAAGAAGTGCAGCAGCTAGTCCGAGCATGTATGCAGGTGCTTATGCCTGGGTAACTATCACCTCGGGTGACCAAGAACACACCCACGGAACAAAGGGATTGCGTTTGATCTCGCGCAGCCACAAAATCCTGCCGAAGGCGAAGGAGGTCGTCTACTCTACTCCGTATACAGTACACAGTACGCAGCATGTACGCCGTACGCAGTAGGATGTCCTGCGCGAAGTGGCTCCTGCTGCCGTCGAGAGCAAGGATAGGGGATGAGAACCACGCTTATCTCTCCACGGCTGCCAGGGATCACTTCGATCACATTCCCAGGTCATCACACACACGGCTTACCTAATTCGGTACATATGTGATGAAGTTACTCATGCTCGTACCTAGGCTTGTGGAGAAGCCATTTCCCACCTCCTGACCTTTCTACTAGCTAGTGAGGATTACAGACCGTTTTGACACAAAAGTCAACGTCTGCAGCCGGCCGAACACCAGCACACTTACGAGTATAGCGTGTGTACCCGTACTCTATGACAGCGACACGAAGCAGGGCTATCCTTGCTGTGGGCCGGGTACTTGAATCGAACGGGTGATTGTGAGCATTGACGAGCGCCACGAAACGTGGCCAGAAGACGCTTTAGGTAGGGCCGCGCGCTGCATGCTGCAACGCCTCAGCGTCTGGTGATCTGATCGGCCGGTGGATGTCGGGATTAGGATTCGACCCATCGACCCATCAACCGCGGCGTTGCTGAATTCAAGCCACGAACGGGGCACCCTCGGGCGGCAAACGGGTTGCGCAAGCTTAGGCAGGTCATGCCGTGTATGGAGGCGGGCGCCTGGCCAGGATCGTTGATGGTCCAGAACGGAATCTTGCAAGCAATTATTCGTGGTCCGGACCGAAATGCAACAACCAATTTTGCATGTGTCTCACTGTCCCCCAAAATTCGAATTTGTATGAAGTACGAAGGAGGATAGGTCCTAGGGTGATGCCTATCGATCGTGTACAAGAACTGTTCAGCTCCACCATCTTGCCCTAACGAGGCAAGCCCGTTTGCAGTGCGTCGTCCCGATTTGATGTGGCCTTTTCGTACCTGGTAATGATCCCTTTCGTTTTTCCTCCGAGCTTGTCTTGGAAACCCCTGTTGGACAGCTATCCATCTATCTTTGCTTTTGCCACCGCTGCGAGACGTTTTCCCCGATTCTCTCGTGTTTCAAACCGTACCCGATCCCAGTGCAACTGGTGAATGTGCAGGCTATACGAGTATCCCGACTTCCACTTCTGTCTCCCAGGCCCGTTTGACTTGGTTGGACCTGCAAGCCTCCACGCGACTTCTCATTGCGAAACCATGGTCGCTCTCAATGCCGTGTTACATAACCTTACATTCCACTCCCATGCAGCGTGAGACCTGGCCAGGCTTCATGTTCTGGAATAGTCGGGCCTGTACGGGCAGTTGTCTCAGCTAATTTAAAATACCGGGGAGAGCAATATCCGTAAACCATAGGAGAGTGATAGTCCAGGATCGCAGGGGAGCACTATGTAGCCAGAATTTTACATACCATGACATTTATTGGCAGTGCAGGCAGTCAGGTCGAAGCTGGTCCTTGCACGGTCGCTGTGTGTGAGTGCGAGTATGAGTGTGGGATGTGGGATGTGATGAGGTGTGTGATGCTGGATGCTGATGCGATGTGACCCGTCCTCGTCAAAAGAAAACTTTATGCTGTTGCTGCTGCATGTGTGCAGCCGTTGGGCTGGGCTTGCCTTTACGTCCTAGCTTTCCCGCGCGCGACACTCCTCTTTCTGGGCAGCTTCTCGGTAGGTCCGAAACCTCTTAACCATTCCCCGCCCGTCCCGTCATTTTCCATCCCTCGCTATTTGAACGCCTGCATTCATTCTCCACGCTGCTGTCAGGGTCGTGGAGTGCGGATGTGCTGGATTTTGTACA
Organism: Sabuloglossum arenarium; assembly: GCA_022345705.2. NCBI lineage: Eukaryota > Fungi > Ascomycota > Geoglossomycetes > Geoglossales > Geoglossaceae > Sabuloglossum > Sabuloglossum arenarium. The sequence goes on from JAJDMY020000274.1 coordinate 4,509, forward strand.
CAGAACTCGTACTGGCTATTTCGAGGTGGGATAAGGCCCCCCCCCCAGACCAGTATTGCACGTATTGCACCGCACCCAACCAATTTGGACCACCCAACAGGTCTTGCCACAATTGAACCGTTGTTTGCCGCACGGCCAGCTGTAGTGCGAGGTGGAAACCCGCCGCCCTCATCCGTTTCCTGATCTGACTTCTGAGAAGGCGAGGCTCTGAGAGACGAGCGGGTACGAGCTTGGTCGAGCCGGTGGAAGGGTGGGTTGATTTAGCAGCAACTGCATCGAAGTCGTTGAACTCCTCGAACTATCAAATTGCCGATCCATGTTCCTAGGAATCCACTCAACCAAGGGCTTTTCTCCCAACCACATGATTACCGCATTTCTACTGTATCACGTTTCTAGCGCAATATCTCCTATCAGTTCAGAACATCCTTCTGGAATCAAATTCTCCCCACAGGTTGCGTTACTCGTCTTACTGTTGCTGTGGGATTAACCGTGAGGCCGAATAGCACGGGACTGTACCTTCTTTCGCTCTTTTTTGGTGGGTTTTCGCTATCAAGGCTGTTGTCCAGCGCCAAACACTGCTAGGTGGGATCATACTCATAAGTACTTTTGCATACGGTGGTTCAAAGGACCGGATCTTCCCTTGACTGGTTGAGTAAGCCTCAAGAGAGGGACGTTTATGTGCCAAACGACTCCAAACCTAAAACATCGTGTCTGGGTGCTAGCTGGCTAGAACGAAGGTGGTTATCAGCCCTCAGGCTCTGGTCGGTCTCGGCAAATACACCTGGCAGAACACTATCTTAGCAGGAACGTCTCCAGGGATGCTGCAGAAATAGTTTGATTGCACCCTCACATAGTGTTGTTAGTATCTCGAGCGCATCCCATTGCGCAGGGGAAGAACCGTCAAATTTCCGACTACAAATTCTTGACAGACGTGTGCTTCGAACTACGACCTATACGTCCTTATCAAGCTCTTCCTGATGGTCATCTATTAAGATAGCGTGGACAAGAAAAGTCGATTCTCGCTGGCCGTTTCGTCCTTACGGTGGAACTTCGAGTCAGTTGATGAAGAGATTGTCACGAAGGCCCTTCTGCTTTGCTGTTCAAGTTCTGAATTAGCCACTGGGCGTGACTTTCCCTAACGTCTCAAGCTCGCCAGGGACTGTTACATCTGGACCATCTTTCACTTCAATTTAAGGCGGGACATTGCTGGTTACTGGAAGACATTGGACGCATGCTGGGCATCGTACGGGGCAATTTCAAAGTACACAAACCGGCAACATAACCGCTTGTCAAACATCTTACAGTTTTTAGACTTGTCGGTGGTGCGGAAGTGTCACTTGATGAACTCTCATACGTTTGTTGACGCGGCCTCTTCTCGGGTGAAGCTGAGAACGTAAGATTTCTCTGAGAAATTTATGTTTTGAAGTCTTACATTCTTTCCACAGGCTTCAACTGATAATGGGATTTAGCGAAGACTATGAGCTGCACATCCGGCAGGGTCCTGAACGGGCTCGTGTTGCCGGAGTGAAGGAGAAAGGTGCGTTTGCAGTTTCTTCTGGAATGTATTTCTAATGAGGCAACAGTCCAACGTTGATGGTATTTACAGACAGGAAGCCAGTTGACCCACCACCAATAATTCAACTCCGGATAAAGGATGATTCCGATCCAGCTCAGTAAGCCTGAACTTGGGACAATTTGAAGACTTTCACCGCTTATACTGCTTGAAGGAATTATCTGCAAAGTCCATATTACTTCATGTGTTGTAATCTCTATGATCCGGTTCATGAGCAGCCAGCAACACCTGCTCCTCACACCGCCCTTGCAGGAACTCTAGTCTCATCTCTCCACCGGCTCAAAGATATCGATAACAGCGGTAAGCTTCTCTTCAAGCTCGCAGTTGTCGAAAGATGACACTCATTCTCGCAATGTAGATGGGGGATTTTTCGTGTTTGGAGATCTTTCGGTCAAACTGGAAGGCGAATATCGATTGAGATTCAGTTTGTTTGAGATGCTCAAGTATTACTCCCAGATTTTCAGCCACAGGCCTGTCCCAGTGCTAACCTTTTTAGTAGAAACGAAGTTGTTCACATTAAATCCATAATATCTGGACGCTTCACCGGTCCGTATAATCCCTTGATGAGAAGATTTATCATCATTGCTGAGTTTTAAGATTAGTCTATGCTGCAAAAAATTTTCCTGGAATGTCAGAATCGACTTTTCTTTCCCGGTCATTCGGCGACCAGGGCGTTCGTCTGAGGATCCGGAAAGAACCTAGAACTCTACTGTTAGACCCCTTTTCCCAATTATTATGTGACGAAGCTCACTGACCTCAGAAGGAAACGCCCTGCACCAACGGCACTACGTCCTGACGATTACTCTTCTAGGCCTTACGTACCGCCGATGCCTCCAGAGCATCGATCGTCACTACCCCACGCTCAGCAGGGCGGAAGTGGGTACATGCGTTCTCCTAGTGGAGAGTATCGCCCCTACGGTGAGCCCGCAAAACGACAAAAGACTTCGCTTGACACAAATTTGCATCACCCTCCCAGGGAATGGCAGCAACAATATGAGAGAGCAGAATCGCAGTATGCCCCAAGACCTTATAACGATCGGCAAACATCATACAGTGCCTATCCGCCACAGAACCAACCCCCTCTCAACTACATCATGAATTTTCCGGCAGCTCCTCATTCTGCTCCGGCGGGAGTGCCCGAATACTCTTTGAGACATCCACAATCAGGGCAAACTCAGTCTCCGTCTGTGTCTTCCCCTTATGGGTCTCCGAGATCCCAAATAACCCACAGGTCGCCGGGAGGGCCTTCGAAGTATCAAGCGCAATCCTATTCTACACAACAAATTAATCGACCTCACAACATTCCTCCAGCTCCACTGCAAGTACCGCACATTACCGAACCATCTCCCCCAAGGAGACAGCAAACATACCAACAACCGATCCATTCTGGACCGTCTCTGCAATCTCCTGGTAGCATATCTATGCCTTCACCGGGTATGGCGCGGAATCCCGATCAGTCTCGCTATGCAACATCAAATTACACCAGCAATTTACCTTCAAGTCCAATGCCACCACCGCATCAACCTCATCGTCCGCAAACTTCACAGCCTTACAACCTTCCACCTCTTCTACCGTCAGCACCGTTGAATTCTGGTCTTCCTATGTCAACAGGGCCGTCCGGCCCGTCCCACTTACCTCTCAAGTCTGCTCCTCCCCCTCCGCCGCCGCCGCCGCCGCCTCCCCCGCCTCCTCCTCCACCTCCATCTCATCCACCCACCATAGCTGGTCAAAGTGGGTATGTGCCTGGGCCTCCGACATCTTTCGATTCTGCAGCACAGCAAACATCGCAACCGTCGCAATCTTCTTAGCATTTTTTTGGCCAGTTTCGCTATCTCAGTTCACACTTTCTATTGTACGCATCAGTAGTGGCGAAAACGGCGTGTTGGGGAAGCACTTGGCAATAGTCATGGAGTATTGATTTTCACGGCTGGATTTCTGTCACTTGACTAATCGAGATCGACGATTGTGAACTTTTTAAATAGGTGCTGTATGCATCATCGTTCCTATTGTGATCACAGACGGGACTTAAGTATGCATTTGTGCGTCTCATGTCGTCGTTATTGTATGATAAGGATGTTTTTATGCTCTTATGCATGATGGGTGTCTTGATATTCATTGTATATACATTCGTCCCAGATTCGCTGCTTGGATACCTTGAGTTTTATCAAGAGCGCTAGCTCTAGAGTCAATGGGCTTTTGGGAAAGGGATGTGGTTGCTCTATTGGCTCCTGCGAACGAATATTGACGGGTGACAACGAAGCTTAGAAGCGGCTGATTTGTAAATAGCTTCTCCTTCGATGGCATAGATAATCCACGTTTCTAAGGTGCGTTGCGATCATATGGGGATGTGAACTTCTGATAATAGCATATGACTTTCAATAAACAGCGGTTTCTGCTAGACTAACAAGGGAGCAACAGGTGTTGAGGTACTGGGCAGGCGTTGAGTCAATAAGAAGCTGGCAGATTATCTCAACCAATGAGACTAAGTTTGGAGAAGACGGTCGGCCTAGAGCAGGACTATGGAGCTGGCTTTTTAGTTAGGCAATTGCGAGGAAGAGAAAATTACTGCTCTAGGAATGCGCTATCGGGGAGCTACGTCCTCCCCCAAGCCTCTTTACACGAGAGCTCGCCCTTGGATGATATTGCTATCATCTCTCACCCCTTGACATTTCGCTGATGCGAAGTTCAATTAGCTCGGGTTCGGAGGGTCATCAGGGCCTATCTTGTCTTGCGAGCCGCTCACTTCCTACCAGTCGATTGCGATTTGTTTATCTGCCATTCGGAATTCACCACAGCCACTAGGATGTCACCAGAACCTGTTATTGAGCACGTTGGGGTCTGGACAACATGGAGTGGGGTTCAGGGTCAGCCAGCAGATGTGGAGATCTGCGTCAGAGTATGTACTGGTCCAACGAGGACGAACTATAAATATCTATTGACGTCTTTCTTCTGTCAGGTTCAACCTATACCCAACACGAGAATACCCATACTTCGCTGCTCTGATCCAAATGTCAAATCTATCTCTTTGCGGAAGGTCATACGCTTGGAGAAGCCCGTTATCAAGATAAACAGCCATGTGAAGGATTTCACGAGCTCCTCCGGAGGAGATAAAAGCGAGGAACTATCAGCCTATGATGTAGCTGAATTGCGGTTGATCGGCTCGCCTGTTGGCGACCCACCTCTATCTGTTCGCCGTCATATCTTCCCTAGAGCTTCAGAGCGAGCTAGCTTGATAGGGGGAAAAGGAAGAGAAAACTCGCTCACAGAAATGGCTAGCTCGGGACCCTTTGGGAGAAATATAGCTGCTCAACATCCTGGAGCAGATGCTTTGCAGGTTGTTGGGTCAGATGCAGTTCTTGGAGGAACGCCTTCTGAGAGTCCATTGGGAAGCACCCCGCGTACTACGATTAATAACAATAGGAGCCTCCGTGACGACGTGGGACCTGCCTTAAGTGTCGTTGAGGATCCGAGCCGGTCTGACAGTGTCCGATTTGTGGTTCTCCCTGAAGATAAGCGGTTTGCGTCGGGAAGTACAGCGGAAATATCTTTGCCGTCTAGGCCTTCATCCACAGTAGGCGGAGAAGATCTGCGCTGTGATGGAGATGAAACGAGTGCGTCTATCACAGACGGTGTGAAGCAGGGACCCCAAAGTACGGGCTCAAATGAGAAGGGCGCTGTGAGGGAAGAACCTGGTACTAATAAGACGCTCAACGGAAAATCCCCCGACACTAAGGGATGCGACCCACGAACAAAGAGTAGCGGTTCAAAGGGTGGCACATTGTTGGAGGTCAGGAATCCATCCGCCACTACCCCACCTCAAGACTTGCAGATAACTGACTCACGGGTGAGTAACCGGAAGACGGTTCCACTGCCAAAGAAAGCTCCCTGGAAGTCTCCATCACAAGAGGACCACATCAAGATGTCGAGAATGTCCTCTGGTAAAGCAGGCTCCATCAGACTGTATATCAAAGAAGGTCGGCCATCTTCTGTACAGCAAGGCAGCATTTCGCGTGACATAGCGGTGTCCCCACGATCCGCCCGAGGAGAAAAGCCACCAATTTTGGGCAAGAAAACTAGAAGGATAGAACGGTCAAGTGAAAGTATTTTCAATATATTCACCGACGATTCTGAGCTAGCTTCACCGGAAAGAAAGTCGGGATCACTACATCCCTGGAATAACATAGATCTGTTCAGTCAAACAGAGAGCAGTTCTGGGGATCAGTCTAACTTGGTTGACCTTTGTTCTGGCCCGGAGGGCAAGCAAACGACCGCCTCCCAAGTGAGTCTTGAGACCGCCGGCAGGCTACAAGGCCACATCGCGGAAGATTCTGAGCTCGAGCTGCTATCCCCGATAAGGAAGGAATGGGCGCGGCTGCTTGAACGATCCAATAAGGCACCCCTACCAGATCTAGGCCCTCTAAGTGCCTCTATACTGCTATATGACTCCGAGTTCAGCGGAAGCCCTGACTCAACGCGCTCAGGCGCCTTGGAACCATTCACAATTGTAAAAGGTGGCATTATGTTCGCGTGCTTTCCGGCGGAATGCGCATCTGTTACCCTCCGTAAGAGTATGGATTCATCTTTCCTTTTCATAGATGCTGACCTTTGACAGAACTCGAATTTGAAGCCAAGGTGGCAGTATCAAATATCGACCGAAACCACTGGCGTTCCTTGGAAATCCCAAGTCTTCTACGTTCTGAAAGAGCCACGTCCAGGGCGGCTTTCATCATGGAAGATAAAAGTGCAGATGCAGTCCTTCAATTCCACACTCCTACATTTAACGAGAGTTCGCTGTATATTTCCAATTCATCCGTCATTGGGACCTTTGATATTCGTAAGCCATTACGGATTTTGTTTAGGAAGAAGCCAGAGGTTAAGATCCTGAAGGACTTTGAGATGGTCATAGAAACTCAATCAAGGTTTACGTACGATATACTATCGAAGATTCACTCGCACCATAGCATCGCCTTCTCACTTCACGATCCGGATGGAAGTTCGCTGGATATATATGCGAAGAGAGTTTACATGGAATTCACGATACACAATGGCCCTCGAGACATTTCTGCTTACAGCATTAAGGAGAAGAAGGCTCGAATACTTGAGCCAGTTGAACAGTTTGGTGAGAGGAATGGGAGGAAGATCATTATCATGTGCGATGCAACTGCTGTGGGATGCCCTATTACGATAGAGTTTAGTATGAATCTTGGCGCCTCTTCGCAAACTGTGGAGCTTCCTTTTATTCAGCCCAAAGACGGTCGAGTTGTGTCAGAGATGATGGCGATAGCAGAGATTCCCCTCCCACTACGTGCTGATTTCAACCCTGACATCTCTCTCACGGCCTGGCTTCATGTTCACCACCCAGCCTCGAATACATCCCCTGCAGCTCATAAATTTTTTCGAAAAGGACCACCAAAGACTCCCAGTGATGGATACCGCTTGAAGATCTTGCTTTTGGATGACTACAACTTCCATGACATTCTCCTTAATGCGGATGATCTCTTACCACCCATCAACTGTCTTAGTGTTCATATTTACGAGGCGCCGGAGCCAGTGATAGCGCAACACAAACAACAACTCTTAGAATGCGAGATGTTCTTAGATTATGAGATTCAAAAGAATCGGCCCGCTCAAGAGCTAATTGGATTCGTCGCGAATGACTGGAGGCTGAGCCATGCCCTCGTGAATGGGAGGGTGGCTGAAAGGGGTCAATTCTACGAAACACCGGAAGGTGAAACGGCTTTTCTTCTAAACGGTAAAAATCCACCAGGAGTTGTTTTCTCCCTAAAGTTGTACTGGACTCTAAAGCCGGACTTGAGGAATGATGAAAGACATGGCAGAGCCGGCCAAGGATCTAAGTTTCAACACTGCAAGTATGAACTCCCCTGGATCGAAGACAGATCGGTGTACAGAATCTCGGTGAGGTGTGATATTGAAAAAGGTGAGACGCCATGGCATGAAACACATAGAATAGATCTAAGCTGACGCTTTTGCTTTCTTAGCCATTGTTACTGGCCGCAGCCAGCCAAGCCAAAACTTCAGATACGCGGCTGAGAAAGGATGGTTTAGGAGGTTGCCGTTTATGTTTTTCGATCCCCAGATTGCATTGGAAGTACCATGTAGGGATTTGGTGGTTTCGCCCTCAGAGCCTGTGGTAGTCGTTGAGGCAAGGCCCTTGCGTCGACGTAATTGGTTGAGGCTGTCGATAGGGAATTTTGTTCTCCTGTTGGCGGTATTGTTCTACATTGCTTCATGGCTACACCTCTTCGCAGACACTCGACGAGGAGCCATTGAGAAGGCAACGCTGTTCATAGGTCGCTTGGGGATTCCTGATCAAGAGGCTACAAGGGCTGTGACAGCTCACAGCGGCGACTTCTCGGGTTCCACTGCTGCTACTGAAAGCGACGGTGGTGGTGAGGATGAAGAGGTTATTCTGGTGCGACCGGATGGGCTGTTTCTTCAGAATGAGGAGTTTTTACCTGGTGGCGAGTATGCGCTTGTGGATGAAGAGAAGGAAGGGAGGGAGGGGTTTATTGGGAGAGTATTCTGTGGGATTAGGGGGTGTTAGGGGAGGACTCTCGAATATGAATATTTTTAGAAATGGTTGCGCAGAAGGAGTTGTCATCGATAGGTCGGGTCGGTTTCTGCCCGGGGATGGGAAGGGTGGAGGATAAACTTTTTAGTTTTTTTTTAGTTTTTTTTTTTTTTTTGAGAGAGATTGTTGTGGTTGTTATTTTAAGGTTTTGGCGGAAGAGAAACAACTTTGTTCATATCGCGGTGGAGGAAAGGAGAGGTTATTCGTCTCCTTTTTTTTTTTTTTTTTTTTTGTTTGTTTGTTGGTGGGAGAAAAAAGGGGGGGGAATTGGAGATTAGAATATCCTATATTAAAATGAGATTTTCTCAACTTTAACGATTTTTTATTTTATTTTTTTATTTTAAAATTGATGGTGTTTTGTTATTTTCCTGGAGCTTGGAGGGGAGGACTCGACCTCGACTCTATTCTATTGATGATGGGTGATGGGAGAGGTTCGGAGTATGATGGTGTGATTTGGGTTCTGGTGCTAAGAATAGATTTATCTTTTTTGGGAGCTATTTTTGGGTTTTCTTTAGGGGTTTAGAGTGAGGTGTGATTCTTTGTTTGTTTATTTCATGGTGTGGAATGACCGAGGGCTCCTTTGTCTGTTTATCCGGGAGGGACGTACCGCCAGGTTGGGTATTAGAGTATTGTTCTGTCGAAATAAGGCTGGGTGGGGGGTAGTTTCTAGGTTATTTGTCTCTCTTGTTCCTTTGTTCCTCTGTCATCCGTTTGTTTATTTTCTCCGGGGGAAGACAATAGCTGTTGCATTCCACTGCTTTTGTTTCTTGTCCCGATTTCTTTGATATGAAGCTTTCAAGAAAGTACAGAATGGATACTTAAGTCTGATCATGTCTATCAACCGGAGAGGTTTGCAGGATCTGCTCTCCCATTTTTTTTTTTTTTTCGAAAGTAATAATCATAATAACCAGTGAGTACATTTCACAAGTATCTTTGCTATGTCTTCGCATCTCTCTCCGGCGATGGGGACGTCACAACAGCTAAACATCACTTTTGGAGTGGAGCTCGAATTCCTGATCCAGTTCCACAATACCCCCGAAATGGGGCCGGGCGGTTATCCCGTCCTCCATAAAATCGCTCACTCCTTCAGAGCTCTAGGCTTGCAAGTAGACCCCGAAATCCCCGGTTGGGGCTCCGCGGACTATTCCAGATGGTGTATTGCGACTGACCACAGTGTTACAATTAAGGCTAAGAATACGTTGAAAGGGGAAGGTGTCCCTGAGGATCCGTTTACGCGCGCGGAAGGAGGCATGTGGAGGTATATGCCGGCGGAGATTAAGACGCCGATTCTGGAGTTCAGAGGGAGGTGGAGGGATGAGCTTGACATGGCAATTTCGGCGATCCATCGTGCGCATCCGGGAAGTATTCTCCTGAATGATTCTGCTGGTCTGCATGTTCACGTTGGGAATAGGCATGCTGGGTTTCCCTTGTCCACGGTCAAGAAACTCGTCGTTCTGCTGCTGACGTTTGAGAGACATCTGAATTCTCTGCACGGTCCGCATCGGGTGAATAGTGATTTTGCGTTGGCTCTCAGCAGGAGATATTTCCCGAGTGACGATCCGGTTGAGATCGCGACCATCGTCTTCGAACAGGAGAAGATCTACGATGTCGTTCAGCTCGTAAATCCTTCGTATAACTACGCGTACAACTTCTGGAATCTGGGCGATGATAAGGATACCATTGAGTTCCGGCAACATACGGGTAGTATGGACTACGCGGAGATCCAGTGTTGGGTCAGATTCGTGACGGCGCTTGTCGAATTCGCGCATGGGATCTCGGAGGAGGAGTGTTTTGGGATGGTCCAGGACTTTTCCAAGGCCATGGGGCCGAGGCATGTGTTGGATTTTATGATGACCATCGGAATACCGGAATTGGTGCCGTATTACCAGAATCGGCTCTTCCAGCATGAATATGTGGAAAAACAGCCGAGCAAGAGTGTTGGTGAGGATGCCAGTTCTTCTTCTAGTAGTAGTTTTGCTAGTATCCCGGATGGTTATTAAGAGGGTTTAGTATTCGGTCGAGGCGTAAGGAGGGGCGCTGGGGAAAGGCTATAGTGGTGTGTCCGGGGCTTCGCCGCTGGCTTCCCCTTCTTCATTAACCTCTTCGCCGCATATCACCACCGCCATACGACTGTCCGATTCCCCCTCCAGCCTCTCCTCCTCTTGCTCGCCATATCCACCTCGGCGTGCGGCTCCAGTATCGGATTCGGCTTGCCTCAACCTCGGTGACCTTGATTATGGGGAGGCGGGTGGCGCGGATGGGGGGAGGGAGGCTCGTTGAGCTGGGCTGGAGCCCAAGATTGTAGAAATAAGGGAGTGATCATATAAGCTTAACGAAATCTATAGGCAAGGCTGGAGTTAGTTGGGGGTCTCAAAACTTAAAGAGAACTAGAGGGGGATTGACATTCTTGTCTTGTATTAACAACTATATAATGATGTAATGAGAGTTCCTTTGCAAACAATGATATGTTTGTCTGGTCCTGGAGCCCGTCTAGAGAATCGATGCTTTTATTGCATGGTTATACCGTAAAACCCGTAGAAGGAGGGTGGCGATGATTCTGATCCAGATGATCGTTTCCTTTTCCCTTTCCTTTATCTTTGGAGCTAAGGAGTGGTCTGTGGTGCTCGTTCGGCGGCTCAAGGGAGGAATTGTTTGAAGGCGTTGCCGTTCTCTTGGAGGGAGATTGGAACGTTGGTTGTCATTGTTTGGGGGGTTGGCTCTGGTATATAAATAGGTATATAGTTGTAGAAGCTATCCTTCTGGCGAATGGGTTATATAGTCGCTCTTGTGGCTCCGAATCATACCTATAGGGAGAAGGTTTCAGCGTGGGTGCCTGTCCCTTTATCAGCCAGCCGCGCCATGGAAGAAATCAATCCTCAAACGCGTCTATATTCTCGACCCCCGTACCAACACGGCAGCAGCAGCACCCTTTCCGGATCTCCCCCATTCCAGCCACCTCCATATCTCCGGGTTCCAAATCCACGGGTTTATATTAGCGCTTTAGTGGGCTGGAAGGGTATGGCTGCCATATCCAGGGACAGTCTAGCGTATGTGTTGCCTTAGTGAGAGACTCGCCGGCGGCAGCAACGGCTCTCTTCGGTACCAGGAAATCGGTTTGCATGAGGCCGCCGGGTGTTGAATGGGTTGGAGTATATAGGGTATATAAGAGTATCGATCTGACGACGGTAGATTTTGTGTCATATATAAATGAAGCTATAGCTTCCGATGACCTGATGTGAAGGGAAATAAACTGGAGCATGAAGGTGTGCTCGCTGGTTATGTATGCTATATATATCTGCATGTGATCCGTGCTTCGTTATGAGACGACTTTTTCAAAACACTTTAAACCGAAACAAAAACCGAAATAAAGGGGACAGGGTGTTTCTTCATCACCTATTCTGCCGTATACAAAATGCCATAAGTACAGATAGTTATGTGTCTCGCTCGTGTGATGATGTTTCAAGATATTTGTGTGGTTTCGGAAGGAAGGGAAGGGAGGAAAGAAATGGTATTAGTGGTACTGGCTAGGATGGGATATATCAATGTTTTCGTTCATGAGAACAAGACTTAGGAGGGGCGTAAACGTTTATGCGTGTCTTTCAGCAACGCACATCGCGAAGCTTAGAACCTAGAAATTAGCTCTTCACGATGGATAGATCTGTATGTATGTATGTACAGTACAAGCGGCGGGAAGATCCTGAAGGTGTAGCTTATTCTTTGTTACTATTCTCGCAGGATTTTCTTTGCTCTAAGGGGCGGGGTTTGGATATCTAGGTCCTTCGTATTAGAGAAAGGAAAGTCGGGAAAAAAGATACAGATTACATCTCGCAGCTCTTCCCTCATCCTCCATCACTTCCACCACCTAATCCCGCAGCACAGCACGACATAGCACACACAACTCGCAACTTCTAACTTACCTCCCCTCCGCCCTTTCAACCAACGCATCACCCAACCCCACCGGTTCCCAAACACTCTTATTCCCCTTCTTCTGCGCCCACACCACATCACCCTTCAAATAAACAATCACGCCGCCTTTCCCATTTGCGCTCGCCGTGACGCGGAAGAGCGGCAGTCCTGTCGTATCGTGGGCTTCGCGCAGAGGCATGAGGAGGAGGTTTTCGTCGGAGCACCAGGCTTCGATTACGTCACGGAATGTAGGGGGGGTGTCGGCTGTGGTGGTGGGTGTTTTCGTGTTTGTGTGTTTCGTGGTGGTTTTGCTGTGGGATTCTGTGGCTTGGATTGGTCGCGCTGGACCGGCGGTTGGATGTGGGAGGTCGGTCTTTGCGAGATCGCCGAGATCAAGGGCGTGGTTTATAGTGTTCAATCCTTTCTCCCATTCCTCAGCCACAGCCCTCACCTCGTTGACTTCATCTGGGAACCTGGCCTTCCACCACGTGAACCACTCTCCGACCTCCTCGTAATTCGGTTCCGAAGTCAGCCACAGGTGCAAGATGTTATGCCATTTGGGAAAGAACTCGGCGATCAGTAACTGGCCTACTACGCTTGGCCGGAAGAAATCTTTCCATTTCAGCACTCGTTCTAGAGGGACGAGATCTTGGTCTGCTGGGTTGATTTCGAAGTCGCTTTGCAAGTGTAGTACAAGACGCGGAAGAAGGTGCCGGATGAGGACGTGGTCCAACTCGCCTCGGAGTACTTCTTTCCAGTTCTTTAGGCCGTCGATGATGCCTTTAGAGAGGTCCCACGTGTCGATGACTATGCGGAATTTCCTTTTTACATCGGCGAGCAGCCCAGTGGAACTTCTGGGATCGGTGTGATGCTCGTCGAGGTATTGTAGCCAGGGGAAGAGCCAGATATGTGGTGCTAGGCTTTGGCATCGTTTTTTGGAGCTGACGCGAGGGTTCCACTCGCCCACAGCTGCAGTGAGCTTCTGTACAACTAGTTGGTTCATGACATTGGCGTAGATGAATGGTGGTGTTATGTCTTTCCATGCCTCAATGAGTGATATGACTGGGGAGGGGTCATGGACATCCCAGCTATTATTGATGGCTGAACGGACTTTGGGTAGCCAAAGTGTACATATCATCGTTTGGTAATGGGTAGTTGACTTGCTGGTATGACTTCGTTTAAAGTGACCGTTTTGTCGTACCGACCCATTGATGTCCCTTTCCACCCCCAATCCGAGGATTTTGCGAAGTCGGTGAATGTAATTCACAAGATATGAGGGCTCTTCTAGGGGATCCCAATCTTCCATGGCAGTACGGAAAAGCGGATGAATTGCGGCAACGGCTATTTCGGATAGACCATAGTCCTCGATTTCGTCCCTGAACTGAAACTGTAAAGTCTCAAGTGAGCCCACAACAGTCTCCCAGTGCTGCTCCAAAACCTGTGGGCTCGTACTGGCCGCCGGACAATCGAGATCTAGGTTGCTTAGGCGCTCAATTGCGTCCACGACGTCCCTTAATTTGCAGATCTCTTTCTGCTGATCCTCGATCTCCTGGCCGAGCAGCGTTGCCTGGTGCTCTATATACTTCTTCCGTTCGTTCAGTCCATTCCATTCATCTGCAAAAGCTTCAAGATCCCTGCGTGCCCTTTTTGCAATCTTCAAAGATTCGGGCTCCGTAGCTATTCCCGTGCCCCCCGGGGTCAACAATCCAGACGCTGACGTTAACAGCCGAGTTTCCTTCCCCGTCAGATCAACAATAGACTTGAGAACATTCGGGACCTCCAGTCCTTCCGCTGCAGCCTCAATCTCTGCCCCAGTCCTGTATTTCTTCTTTTGTTTTGCTCTACTTCCTCCAGGGGTACTTGTCCCGCTCCCAGTACCAATGCTACCGTCTTTCTGCTTTTGCCGTCTCTTCTTCTTCTTTTCCTCTTCGGACGAATCCTCGTAGGCTTCACCTTTCCTTGCTGCCTCTCGTTTCGCTTCATCCTTTGCCTGTTGTGTCTTCTCTTTAACTGCTCCCAGACCAACTTTCTGAGGCCGAAGTTTGGTTTCGATGGGATTTAAGATACCCTGGCCCGACGAACCAAGCCCCTGGCCAGCGACGTAGCCCATTTTGGCCATCATCTTTGCCGCAAAAGAATTTGGATTGACTACGGGAGTCGACTGAGCCTTCCCGCGACCATTTTGCCGGAAAGATGGAACGGGAGAGGCGAAAGACGGGCGAACAGTCTTAGGGGCAGAATTTTCTGCTGGTGGTGCAAAATTGAGAACCGGTCCCCTAGAGGAGCTTGGAACGAAACCTCTCCCAAGTGGAGACTGTAGAGACGCTGTATTTTCCCCTCGAGACTTTTTGGAGTTTGAAAAGGAACCCCAACCAAGACCTCCCCTCAGAGCGGTAGTGTCATCCACTTCATCGACATCCATATCTTCGTCCTGATATTCCTCCTCGTTCTCCCCGTCTTCATCGCCTTCAGCATCGTCCGCTTCAGGCTTCACAAAGCCTACACCCTTTGTGCGCAAGGTCTTTCCCTTCCACCTTAGGCCTGGCCCTTCATCTTCGGACTCTGACCCAAACACACCAAGAGCGGCACTCTCTTTGGCATCGCGGCCAGTTTTTCTCCGCTTGCGCCTGTGCTGACTTGACTCGGTGAAGTCATCGGTAACAGGATCAGCGGAAGGAAACAAGAGCTCGTCGTCACTCTCTGAAGAATCCGACGAAGAATCGACAAAGGCGTTCATCGTGAGCCTTGGTTGTCGTTGTGAATGAACGCCGGATTCGAGTGAATGGGCATTGCGGCTCAACTCCGAATAGCAGCACGTGATCCAACAAACAACCGATAAGCTCCAAAAAAGAAAAGTTAATGGCAACCCGTATTGACTTATCTGGGTCTAGCACGCACCGTGAGGGTTATGTACTAGCGACCGTTGGAAACCGTCAACACAGACTGCAGCAATTCATTGCTGTGTTCCTTCCTCCTCGCAACGTGTACATACAGACATAATGGCGTACAATGCCGTTGCGCAGCGTGAGCACGATGCTCTTTCCGACGATGCCAATGACTCTAACGCGTCGGGGTCTCCTCCCCAACACAGCGCCTTCCAACCTCTGTCGATGGACTTCTCTAATCTGGGTGGCAGTCTATTTATGGCAAAGTCTAAGCTAACAGATGGCACGACCACAGTGGCCTCTGCCGCAACAAGCTACAATATGCTTGATTCGGAGGATGAAGAGGTAGATAACACGACACAGCTTCGCCGGCGTCACGCGGATGGTCAGGTTCCACTGCAGATCAGGAACACCGATCATCAGCCTTCAGAACGACGACCTCTACCGCCTCCTCTGGGTTCAAGCGAACATTCCACAAATAAGAATACAACTTGGCGAGGTGAAGACGAGCCGGTGATTATTCCGTGTACAACAGCGCCTATGATGAGAACCGCATCCTCCGAGGGCAGTGTGGACCTTCGACACCCTGCCCCTGACCTTCAATCGCTGCAAGGGGCCTATGTCAGCAATATCGAGCGATTGGAACGCAGTGCCGAGAGACTTAGCATGACCTCAGACATTAGCGAAGAGCTGCGGAAGTTGAAGCTGGAACAAAAGCGCTCAGAGAGCAGGAGGTCTTCGATTAGGGGCTCATATGTTGAGGAGGGTGGCACTCCTCTACCGCTGAACACTAGGAAGTTCTCTTCCAACTCCATTTCAAATTCGATTGTCGGAATCAACAGTGCAGCTAGGTCAGGAGGCTACTCACCCGGAGGATGGATTAGTTCAAGGGGAGGGTCTATCCGGTCAGGTTCATTTTCCCAGTCGACTGGTCTACGTTTAACACAACTGTCCGGTCAAGAACCAGACCAGGATGGCAGGCAGTTACACTCGTCTACAAGCTCCACCATTCCTCTCCCCGTTCCGAGACATGGCTCGTTTGGTCAGCATCAGGACAATGGGTCATTCCGAAAAATTGAAAGCGACCCTCAGGCACCAGAAGCACACAATATAGCTTCTGTAGATCCCAACAGACCTGCAACCTCCGCGTCTGTAGACACATTCCAACAAGCAGGTCAATTGTTTACGGACTTTGACGGTGTCCATTTTACCCCTCACTTGCAAGATCCTTCGGCGGCTGTTCCTCGACAGATTGACACCCGTCGTGTCTCGATAAGCCATAGCCTTGGAGGGCAACAATCCTATGCCGATCCGCCAATTGACCAGAAGATGGTCTTTTATCCTGCTCCTGTACCCGCACTGCTCAATCTTCCGAAGAAATTGTCGAAGTTGCCGTCTAACACACAGCGGGAACAGCGGAGATCGCAAGTGCTAGATGCAATCGCGCCTGGCGTTAGACGATTGGCAGCTTGGCTACCTGGATTGGAAGAAGCGAGCGCTAGTGCGGAAGATTTGACTTTAGAAGAGAGGAGGCAGAGTAAGCACATGGACCACCGCCGTAGCATGGCGAATCTAGCTAGTCTACCACCGCAGCTCAGAGCCAGCGCCTTCTTTGACCAGCCAGCGAAAAGACAAGATGTCCAGGTGAAAGAGGAGTCGGCAGTGGCGACGCTAGACAGTATACTGGATGCATCTGCTCATGCCCCTGTGAGCGCGTTTACGGATCACCCAATCGTTGGGCGCGTTGGAGCTGAGGTGTACGGAAAAGAGTCTAACAGGAAGAGTACCAGCAACTTGTTCGCTGGTGCTGGGAAACTGAAAAAGAGAGGGAGTAAAGACGAACTAAACCGAGTTGGGAAGAAGGGAAGTAGAAGTAGCTTCAGCTTCATGACCAAGCGAAGAAACAGTGGTGAAGAGGAAAAAGAAGAAGAAAAAGAGGCTGATGAAGATGAGAGAGTATATGGAGATAAACATCCACTGAGCCCTGGCGAAGAAGAGCGCCTCTCCGAGGAAGGCGGGGATGTCCAAGAGGACTCGGAGGATGAAGAGGTTGATGAAGAAGACAATGCGCGATACGTTGGAGCACCAACAACTTTGCTTGCGGAGCTGCAAATACGCAAGCAAGAGCAGCGCATGCGGAATAGAACAGCAGCGAACGCGTTTCCGAATGGAATGCATTCGACGCTCCTGGAACTCGATGCTGTTGCGCAAGTCCAGAAGAACACTCGGAGAAATAAGCGTGTGGCCCTCGCCTGGGAAGATCCGTATGCTCACGGTCCAGCGTCAGGTGATGAAGACGATGATGATGTTCCACTGGCGATGCTCTATGCAGATAAAATCAACACACGCTTCGACGAAGACCGACCACTCGGTTTGATGGAGAAGCGCGATATGGAAGATAACGAGCCACTTAGTCGTCGGAGAGATAGGCTAAAGGGAGGCCCCACCGCTCGTAGAGGAGCAAGCACGATGTTCCAGCTTGAAGTGCCTGACTTCTCAGGCCAAAACAATAGTGCAGATAGCGGTGATGAAGAGGAAGAGACATTGGCGGCGAGAATAGCGAGATTAAAAGCGAAGGGGACTGCAACTGGGCTTGATGGAGATGTGAGCTCTGGTTTTGCTGCCGACTTGCTCACGAAATTCGGTGGAGAAACGGAGAAAATTGACGTAGAGAAGGATAGACTAGGTGAAAAGGATAAGGAGAGAGATAGCCCTGACGAGGAGACTCTGGGTCAGCGAAAGAAAAGACTTCAAGCTGAGCGTGAAGCTAAAGCGAACGAAGCAGCAAGTGGTGGCCGGTCGGGACTTTCACAGCTCAAGCAGCGTAGGAGTATGGCAGACATCTTGCAGGCGCACCCAGCTGCAGGTTCAAGACATGTATCAAGCGAAAATCCTGGGCTTCTAGGGGCCGCTGAAGGGGGCGGGTTGCTGTATCAGCAGCTGCAGTTGCAGGAGCAGAGGAACCAGCAATTGAGAGCACAGATCGTACAAGGCAATACTGGCGGGTTGAATGCGCCGCTGGTATACACAGAAGACGAAAGTTCTGGGCTTGAAAGCTCTGGTGCGGTCAACGGATTGTTATACCAGCAACAACAGTATGAGAAACAGAAAAGCCAACAGTTGAGACAACAGAATGCGCAAGTTAATACAGCTGAGGTGGATTTGCCCCTTTCGCAATACCAACAACCACAGGCCGATATTAATTCCCGTAATCCGCGTCGGCCATTCGCCGGGGGTATATATAACGATTTATCCGGTGGCTGGACCAGCGGTTTGGGTATGAGCAGTGGAATTGGGATGGGGATTAACGCCCATGGTAGCGGAGCACCAATGGGCTACCACAACGCCTCCATGGCCTTCAATAACGGACAGCATATGGGCACGGGCGGTATGAATACAGGGATGAACAGCTACGCACCACAGCCCGCTGCAGCTGGAGGGATTGGATATGGCAACCAAGGCGCGACAATGATGCAAATGGGACAGCAGATGGCAGCTCTCGACGCTCGACAGAGGGAGATGGTTGAGAGATGGAGGCAGAGCGTCATGCAGTAGTTTCCTTTCTCCTACCTCTAAGGGATGGGGAAGAGCGTATTTAGTTCGTCAGAGGGCATCTAACACATTTCTATTTTTATCTCCTTTTACATGCATGCATCCCTCAGGTGAGGAACGCGCCGGGGGGCCGGTACCAGGCATAGCGCGGGTTTACATCTTGCATTAGTTCACTTTAACTCAACCATCTCCTATTTTCCTCTTTCTCTTCCTTCTTGCGAGAAAGGCTCCAAGAAGATGCATACATACATATCTCAGCTCCTCCTTACCTTCTCCTTCGACGGCGATGGCTGGGGCAGGGGTGGGGGCAGGCCTCTTGCATCGTTGCCCATCAAAGACCAAAGATCAAATCTGTAAAGGGTACAGCTTTCTCTGGGTGCGGATGGGGAGCGTTTGTTGTTGGATGGAGGTTTTTTTTATTTCATTTAGCTAGTCCAGCATATGTACTCTGCTCGCGCTGGGAGGAAATTTTTTTATTTTCATGTGAGACAGGAATCAGATGTTAGCCCTGAGTTTTTAAATAAATAAATAGAGACGGTTGGTTTATTCTTGGGGGTGTTTACTTACATCATTATCCCTTTATTCTCCAGGAGCACTCCATACCTATCGGTAAGTTCTATGCACGTAAGATATTCATGAAGCATCAGGAGTGCTATATACAAACAACTACCGGTAATACTTACACGCATAAGGTTCTCGTGAGGTATCAGGAGCATTCCATGATCATCTGGGAGGGGCCTAAGCGTACAAGATTTTCGTGACACCGTAAGGATTTTGGGGTTGAATGTGTGCGAGATCGTTACGAGTTTGCACAACGGTATTTTTCTCTTTTCTTTGTGGGGTTATACATGATATCTTGTCTGTCTATAGATAGGTTTCTCCTAAGCTGCTGTCTCTATAACCACACTTCACGACCAACTCCCCCTGCTGAATGACCATTTCCTCCCAATGACTCTCCTTCCACCTCCCCAAAGCGCACACACCTTTAAGCTTATCATTCTCAAACTCAGCTGAGATCCTCTGCATCGCCGTTGTATATAAGCTGTCTCTCATTTGTTGATCTATAAAGTAGCGGGGAGAGGGGTTTCCCCCCCCCCCCCCCGCTTTATGTCACCTGACTTTCCCAAGTCCCTCGTCAAACTGCTCTTCATCGGCACGTCTCTTGGTCCTTGTCGTCGTATTGGCTATGAGCGTGCAAAGGACGTTTCCCGTTTGAATGTGTCCATGCTCGGAGGAACGGAACGGGAGGTTTGGGAGAGCTGTCGGATGTAGGGCGATTATGATCGATGATCGGAATAGGGATTGGTTGGGTAGGGATTGGCTGAGCGTTCTTCTCTTCATCTTCTTGCTTAATCATCTTCTCGTACTCCGCTACCCTCGTCTCGAGTGATATTTCTCTCCCTGAGCCTTTTCACTTCCCACTCTTCGTCTTTCTGGTGGTTTGACGGGATGGACGGACAGTCCGTGATCTTTTCTCCGTCTCACCAGATCCCCGGTCGGGAGACCCCTCCCGCGGACCAACAGGCCAGCACACCTAGATCCATATTTTTTGTCTCTGTCTCTGTCACGACATCGGTTTACCTTGTTCCTTCAAGGCTGACTATCCCTATCCTGCGGGAAACAGGTGGTAGGAAGCGCACTTGGCGATATAGGAGGCAACGCTACGGTCACCCAAATTTATGGAGGTACTCGATCTGCGTGGCCGTCGTTGCCATGAGAGGAGCAATGGCTCCTAAAAGCTTTCGTAGCGGACTCTGAGGAGAGCCCGTGAAAAGCTATACAGTTGATATGAACCCTTTCCTTAGCCTCGGAGGATCATGCTCCGCACCTTCGAGTCCTCCATTCATTGTCCTGCTTACTTCGACTAACAAACCACATCCTGCGGGAACGGTTGGTGGGAATTGTGCTTGTCGGCAAACGGGGCAGCACCGTGGTGGCCCCAAAAGAGGAAATCGTACGCGATACGGTACCCACCCGCTGATGTGGGAGGAGCAATGGCCCCTCCTAAAGTCTGTTGAAGAGATATTCAAAAACGATCAGCTGTAAGTCTTGGAGATTTGTCAATTTTGGTAGAGTCTAGCACACTACCTCATAATCCTTCCCTCAGCCTCAAAGCCTAGTAAACGCCGTGCGGGAACCGCAAAGTTTTCTGGGTTTCATTGTTGGAGGTGAACCGTAAATGACAAACTTCCTCCTAGAGCATCATAATATGCTCTGCAGAAGTGCTCTGGTGAGTGATTGTGTTGGAAATGCAAGATTGATGTTGATGGCTGCCCAATACTGGGCATATTTCTCCTAGGGTCAATATATGACGGGGCTGATTCCTGTCTATCCTGATGGGAGATTGTGTCGAATATGGTAAAATGCTGAAGGAGGTACATCTGGGCAAGTCACTCCGGATGGCGATTGGCGTCCGAACTGGTTCTGGTCCATCCTGATGGACGACTTGCTGTAGGAGGTGGATCTCGCACTCCATATATATTTCTAATAGCCGCCGGACTTCTGAGCGAGCTGCTCTAGGGAAGTGTTCGGGTATAATTTGGTTAGTTTTTCTAGGTGGAAATTGGTATAGTCTTCAGCAGTTCGTTCCTCGTTCGTGAGGTGCCATTGCGCGGTCGAGTGGGTCGACCGCTATCGGGTCAATGACCCCTAGCTCCTTGTAGAGAGATGAAACAGGTGCAGAGATCCGGCGGTTGGTGGCTGTACGGCTTTTGGTGGTATGGCGACAAGCTGAGGTCCGACATAGCAAGCCGCGGCATCCAAAGCGCATTGCGACTGCTCCCGAGAATAATTGGAGAACGTCTAGACAAGCTGTTCCTGGATGGTAGTTGCCCTGGTACTGGGCAGGTTGCTCCCGATAGATGCTATAGTAATATGCAGGTATTCCACAGTTTCATCGCCTATCTCATCCGTCATGGATGAATGATCTTTCAGTTTCTCTGTTTGCAACTTGGTTGGTTCAATTCATACCCCTCGGGGGTGTTGAATAGATCAGATTACTACCCTCTGGCTAAGAGGAAAGGTAACGCGGCAGCGGCAGCGTTGCCAAATACATTTGAGCCTTTTCCCGAGCGCGGTTAATGCTGCGAACCCTCCCGTTAGTCCAGTATATTGGATTGTTACAGGGAGGCTGGCCACCTGGCGGAGTTGTGGAGTCCATTACTATTTGCAACGCTATTGCCAGCTCCTGTCTCCGCAGCTGTTGTTCCCAGAGCATGTTGACATGCTCGATATGTTGTAGTCTAGTAAATATAGAGGTGCATCTTCGGATCGGCGCTTATGTATCTAAGAATTATGTCAGCATTGAAAGAACGCTGGAAAGGACGAAACTTACTTTAAGGCGATTGAAATGACATTGGCATTGAATTCTAATCATTGGCAACGGAAGTGGGAGGGACACTTCCTACCTCCTCACCGGTCGTGCTGTCCTCTGATTGCCATGATGCCGCGCGCTATACTGTTCATTCTGTAAATTCGATAATTACGGGCGGACCATCTGGTTGAGTTGTAGAAGTCATTTCCTCCATTGCTATTTGCAGAGCTATTGTCAACTCCTGTCTCCACAGCCGGCATTCCCAGAGCATGTTAACATACTCCATATGTTGTTGTCTTGTAAATATAATCGTGCTGTATTATTAACGTCACGATGCCGCCACCTATACTGTTAGTTCTGTAAACAGGATGGTTACGGGTAGGCCGTCTGAGTTGCAGAGGTCATTTCGTCCACTACTTCCAGAGCTATTACCAGTTCCGGTCTCCGCAGGCGTCAATCCCAAAGCATGTTAACATGCTCAATATGTTGTTGTCCGGTAAAGATGCTTGAGTCTTCTCCTAAGCCCTGTTGATGCCACGCATTATACCGTATATAGGGTGTATATAAGGAGGCCATGGGGTAACGGCCCCTCAACCCTTGTATACGTCTGTACCATTTCAACCATCATAAAATTTCAAACCTGGACGAAAGCGATCT
This sequence comes from Sabuloglossum arenarium, assembly GCA_022345705.2. Classification (NCBI taxonomy): domain Eukaryota; kingdom Fungi; phylum Ascomycota; class Geoglossomycetes; order Geoglossales; family Geoglossaceae; genus Sabuloglossum; species Sabuloglossum arenarium. The sequence goes on from JAJDMY020000274.1 coordinate 26,987, forward strand.
CCCAGAGGCTTGGTATCGATTTGGAGACTTGTGGCCAACATTATTTTGACTTGTGATGTTTCCAGCTTCTCATGTGATGACGGTTAATTTGTAATTCGCACCAGCGGTATCGGGGGAGATGAAGGCATAGTGGGGTATTGGAGGGAGTTTGTAGCTGGGCGCATGGCCACGGTTGCTGGTAAGGTCCCTCTAGGCCCTCTGGCCCCTGAATGCGAAGGTGTATGCTTCACGGAATCGAGATACTGAGCCCCTGCTGCAGAGCTATTGTGGCTTCGCATGCCAAGGTGAGTGTGGAAGGCGGTTATAGTGCTCTTGGAGCAGCAGTGTATGGTGGCGGCACCTGTTGAATGGCATGAGTTAACAGTCACCAAGCGGAATTTTGGAGTGATATCTAACCAAAGCCAAAAATATTCTACCTCACAGCGTCGATGTGTTTGCGACCACCACATCCTCAGATCCCGAAAGCTGTAAATCTGAGCTACTGCCTTGGGCGGTCAGCGGAGCATCGGACTGAAGGGTAGTAATAGTCCTATCGTGTGGAAAGAACGGAGGATGGAGGATGTAGATTGGAGGTGAAGGGCAGGGGCAGAAGACCGTAATATAGTGCTCTTGGGGCGGTAGTAAATTTCAGAGTCGGCTAGTGAATGGGGTGGGTTAACACAATCACCAAGCAGAATTTTAAAGTGAATACTAACCAACACCAGAAAAAATATCCCACCCAAGGCGGCATTAGATTCCGAAAGTTAAAAATCTAGGCTACTGCATTGGGCGGGTGCACAATCTGCGGAGCTCAAGGATGCAGCATTAGCCAAAACCTCCATCGTGTGGAATAATACGAGATAGGCTGAGGATGTGGGTTGAAGGAAGAAGGGTGGAGGTAAAAGATAGTAATATAGAACCCCGAAGTAAATACTAACCAAAGCCCGAAATCGTTCCACCCAGACAGCATCAGATTCCGAAAGTCGCAAATCCGAGCGACTGCCTTAGGCATGGTCAGGCATTGGCAGCTCCACCGAGTGTAAGAACAGATGTAGGATGAAGGGTGAAGGCAAAAGGCAAATGATGGTAATATAGTGCTTTGAGAGGTAGTGAATAAGCAGCAACAGCTAGTTGATGGCAGGAGTTAACACAATCACCAAGCGGAATTTTTGAAGCGACTACTGACCGACACCAGAAAACGTTCCGCGTTAGACAACATTGTTGTTTGTGATCACCACCTCCTCGGATTCTAAATCTGAGTTACTGCCCTAGGCGCGGCCTGTGGAGTTGAAGGAAGGAGGAGCATCGACCGGAACAGCATTGATAGCTCTACCATGTGAAAAGAGCAGAGGATGGAGGAGTATGTAGGATGAAGGATGGAGGATGAAGGATGAATGATGGAGGCAGAAGATGATAATATAGTGGTCTTGGAGCGGCAGTGAATGAGTGGCACCGGTTAGTGAATGACAGGTAGTTAGCCAGTGAATAACAAGGAGTGAAAACAATTACTAAGCAGAATTTTAAAGTGAATACTAACCAACACCAAAAACGCTCCACCCCAAACAGCACCGATGTGCCTCATCCGCGGATCCTGGGAGTTCCGGATCTACAGTCTGCGGAGCTGAACCCTCCATACTCATTTACCTGCCAGAAGTACACCAGCACCACCGCCACGCGCATATGCAGTATCGTTACCATTTGATACTGGTTTGGAAGTGGAAGGGAAGGGCGACACTGATCATTTTGAAACCCTTTCTTTGATGGCTTCCCCCGTGCCGAGTATCGGGCTCCGGTGCTGCATTTCGGCATACAACTAGTCTCTATTCAGGTCAATCAGAGTCTCAGAATTGCACGGTGCCACTGTGGGTACCAAGGAGTCCTATGTTGGTCCAATTAGCTTAGGGAGGATACGGATAAGGAAAGGGAGATACATGGCATGTCTCAGAGCAGTCGAAAACTAGCGTCAACTTTAGGCAGTTGAATGCCCCGGAGTTTTTTTTAAAGGTAGTGTGCATGCTGTGAACTAAGAAGGGGAAAATGTAAATGCCTCTTTCTCACTATGGATAGCTTTTGAATGGGCAAATTTCTTTGCGGGATTTCTGGGCCCAGATACTTGTTGTGGGGTAGGCAGTGGGTACTTGAGGTTTTCCGTGCAAGAAAGCCTACAGTTTCTTATTCTCTTTCTCCAGGGCTGTGATCTTCTGGTTCGCCTCAGCTCGGAGGAGCTCCTTACGTGAACGAAGGATCGACTGAGTCAGTAGTAGTCTAATTCATGCGCCGAAACGTTAGATTGAAGCTATCCTAATACATAATCTACTAACATGAAACAACGGTACGATCATAGTTAGAATACTTAGGTCACTGGTGACTGTGTCAGCACCGAAACCAACACCAACACCAGCGAGTCATGACTTGGTTCGCATTCGCTGCCTCTGCCTTGATGAACACAAGACTTGAGCAAGAAGCTATCAATGTACTCGTAAATGTAAACGAAGAATAAATAAGATGGAAAAGAAAAGAAATAACTTACAAGCATGCGATCCGATACTTTACAAATTCCGAGAATGCAGTATCGGGGGGAAGGGATTAGAATTATGCTAGGCTAAGGGAGGTTTGAGGTAATTGGCACAGTAGTTATCTCAAATATGTAGCAGTGGAAAACTTCGTCTGGTCGCTACCGCTGACTCGTAGAACAAGCAGCCAAGACTAACGAAGCCCATAGGGAGCAGTATTCAATGTTTGATCCTCCGTAAGTATTCTGATGTTTGGATAGCGTTAGCGGAACGGCGTTAACGCTGGGCTGGCTAGTAAGGCCATCAAGTATAGAGTGTAATTCCCCGAATGGGTCATCGGTGTCCATCGGATCACCCTCTTCCTCAGCGCCTGCTAATTCAATATCTGTCAGAACTGGTTCTGGTCTACCTTGGTTGCAGATTGTGTTGAAAATGGCAAATTTTTGAAGAGGTGGTTTTCATACTCCATGTATAGTTGCGCCAGTTGCTCCTGAGGGTAATTGCCGCAGTATTGAGCAGGTTTCCCCTCGGGTTGAATACTCACAGGGACTGGCTCCGGTCCACCCTGGTGAGAGATTGTGTTGAAAATGGCAGATTGCTGTAGGATATGGTTCTCGTACTCCATATATATTTCTAATATCTGCTCTTGGGAATGACCGCCGAACATCTAAGAGGTCTGCTCTAGGGAAACATTTGGGTACATTTGGGCAAGCCGCTCCAGATGGCAATTGGCATTCAGACTAATTCCGGTCCACCCTGCTGGGAGGTTGTGCTAAAAGTGGCAGATTGCTGATAGTGGTAATTTCCAAGCCTCCTCCGTTAAACCGATTATATAACTACCGATTGCGTTGGCTGCGGCGGGGAACGTAATTTTGAATGGGTGATTGAGCGTCACAGTCGTCTTGACGGCGACAGTCCAGCTATTGCTCGCGGCCGTGATATATGCAGCATGTATCCGGACAGTCGAAAATGAGCATCGAACGTGGGCAGTTAAAGTCGACCACCCTGAGGTATTCCAACTGCGGGCATAGTATTGGTGTAGGATCTTTCCCCGTTGCGAATTCCAGACTGGATCCGGGATTCTGAAACGACGGCAATTCTGCTACTGCACCCCAAAACGCCGCTTTGTGGGATTTTGCTTCGCGATATCCTGCAAAATGTTAGAAACTCGTAAAGCGAGGAGGTGAGAAAAGAGTGAGAATGGGATAAGAATAGGGATAATTACTCAAATAGCACACGTTTACTGAAATAGCAGAAATTTCTGCAGCTGCCTAAGTTAGTGCGTGCAGTGAGGGATACAGCCTGGATGCCTATGGAAGATACCTCTTGGATAGTGTTAGGTTCATGTTTGTACTTTTCCCTCGCTGACTCTGAACTCTTGCTGCATGCATAGAGAGCAGCGGTCGGTGGGGTTCAGAATTGCTAAGTAAACGCCTAGCATTAGCGACCCCTTTAAACTGAAGCGGGGTACCTCACCTACAAAGACTAACACGGATACTGGTCAGTAAAAATATAGACTTCCTTCCGTTCCAGAGTAGCATACTCTGGAACGGAAGGAAGTCTATAATATTTCGAATATGTTTCCTGTATTCAAAGAAGGAAAATCCAAATGCGCGTAGGACGGGTGTCGGCATTTGCATGTTCGGCGAAGAAAAAAGATGCCATCCGAGCAAATATCCCATGAGAATATGGTCAAGAAAGGGAGTGAGAATAAAGTGATCACATGATCAGTGATCACATGATCAGAAAAGGGGTGCGATCGCTTGATCGAGAACAGTGTGATCATATGAAGGGAAAAGAGTGAGACCAGAATGAGAACATGGTCGAGAGAAGGAGTGAGAAAGAGTGAGAATGGGGTGAGAACGGGGTGAGAACCATAAGGAGCGAGAGTGGAGTGGGAGCGCGGCTAAGAAAGGGAGAATGGAGTAAGAACATGGTCAAAGGGAGGGGTAAGAGGCAGTCGATTTCGATGGCTCAAGTTCAAAGTTGTTTTCGACTCCCCGGTTACATGCTGTGGTATATGTTGTTTAGCGCTCTTCATCAGGACGCCGTTCTTTTTTGGGAGTTCTACAGCGTTATCCTGCCTTACGGAAGGCGACGGACCCCCAGGAGGGGCCGCAAATATACCCCTCTTAGGCAACGATCCTAAGAGAAACAAGACAACCCGTTTAACTAACCTCTAGAACCAGTCTGTTGTCCGGGCACCTGAACAACGACATCGGACTTCACAGAGTCGAAGTCGAAAAAAAAAAAAAAAAAAAGATTTGATTTAGAAGTTGCTCAAATGACGACTTCATGGTCGCCATTGGCATCTCGCCTGCCAGACTTGGGCATAAATAAACACAATGTCTCCTGCCTGCCCCAAGGTTACACCTGGCTATGGCTTCGTACTTCGTATTGGAGCGTTAAAATGTAGACGAGGAGGTGCGTATGTCCGGGGTCGCACTGCCATAACTATAGTAATTACCCTTGGGCGGCGAAGGTAATATCAAATAAAAGTAGGGAGTAGGAACAAAAGATCAATAACAAAATATACAAGTGAAAGCAAAGTGTAAGGGTAAGCCCTAGGCCGTAGGATACTGTAACATCTAGCCTTCTGCAATTCTTGTAAGATACGTTTCCCATTCCCAATGCCTATCTTGCCAGAGCCCCCCCCTCTATTTCCACTCCTCGAGCTCCAGAACGCTGCAGACCTCACACTGGACTCCAGATGACTCCCGAGAGTACTCACAAGTCCTTCCTGGCGTGGACAGCAATCGCGGAAGCGCAGTGAGGCCTCGGGAATGTAGCCTAGGCCAAGGAACTCTGGGGCAGTCAACTTCGACTCTGCGAACTCAATGTCGTTGTTCGACTGCCCGGAAATAGGCCGGCATCAACCATGGCAGCTTCTGCATTGTTTCGAGGTAGAAATGGTCCATATACTTGACTGATGGAGCTCCTTAGCTACAGTCACTGCCACTATCCCTTGCTACCAAAGGGGGGGAGTGGTCCCTCTGCGAGGTGGTGCTGCACTGATATGTAGTTTTTTGGTAGTTACCTGAGTCACAGTGGATTCCTGCTTCAAATCCACACCTGGTACTCATGTTATGGCCTCTTGCTAGAAGGCACGGATCTCTGGATATTGAAGATTTCTTGATTTTCCCCCTTAGTTTTGGTGCGAGGAAGCATTATTATCACAATCAAGAATTTCAATCAGCTTCAAAAAATAAAATTATTTAAATGCGAACAATATTTGAATCACCCTTCCGTAAAAATAATAAATTAATGTTCAATATTTATTAGGGACATGATGAAGATATATTTATGGGCTTACATGAATTAATGCAGTGGTGGTGAGGAGTCAAAGCTTGTAAAGCTGTCAATTTAGGTATAAATATCCCCGCGTCTCAACACTTAAGATCTGGTGCTGTGGAGGTCAGAGCTCGGAGCAGATCTAGGGGATATTTATGCCCGCCCGGACTGCTGCCCATTCACTGTGAAAGAGTGAGGCTCTGTCGGGAAAATAGGAAGGATGGAGGACAGGAGCTGGTGGATGATCGGGGGGGTATTTGCGCACGGGGTGGGGTGCTAAATTCACTGCGAGGGGACTCGGTGAATGAAAACCAGCTCGGGGGCCTCCTTGTGGCCATGTGTCCTCCTAGTGTTCGTGTGGTCCCCCCATAATCATAGACCCAGCTCTATGTTCATAAGGACCCAACTGGGGATCCGGCAGACCATAGCATGGATTCGGAGCTTGTTTGATGGAAATCGCTTGGGAGTTTGACATAAGTCAATAGTAGGATATATGCTGTGCTTCCGTCGTAATTCTCAGGTTGTGAAGTGTGAAGGGTCGAGCCCCGCAAGTGCTTTGGAATTGTATCGGGATGTTAATCCCGAAGTCATGGTAGGATCGCTTGGATAAGTAGGGGCCGTATTTATATTTGGGGGGGTGCAGGAGCCGAATAGGGGTCCAGGGCCATTCTACAGCCTAAATCTGAAAAGACGTATTCTTCTCTTAGGACAATGGCTTCCCTGTCTCCAAGCCTGTTCTTTCTCGGACGGCGTCGCTTCTTCTCTGGCGGTTCCCCCACCTCCCAGCAGATGGGAATTGGTATACTCATGAGTAAACGGTGATGGTATTGCCACCGTTTGCTGTTGGTTTGTGCCTCAGCGAGGGAGAAATAGAGGGAGAGAAATCCTCCTCTTTTATTAATTTCCTACTTGGGGAAATAGGTAAGACCAGTCCTGGCTATGAGTCATTCTCCTACCACTCTCCAAAAGTTTCCGCTGCCTGTTCTGCCTTGTGCTTCACCGTACAGGATGATATGGCGATTTTGGTCGAATCCACCGCTTTTACTGGCGTCCACCTCCTCCTCCGTAGCGAGCTAACGCGAACATAGGAAACGACCCCCAATCCCTAGTTACCAACGATGTCCACTACTTATTAAAAGTTCTGATCCCTGCGCCTGGTTGGGTGACTGACAGCTGTCCTTATATAAACGGGTCACCCCATCTGTGTGTGTGTGAGCCTGGTTGGGCGTTGGGATCTGACCTGGTCGTTCATTATGGCCAATGTCAAGGCTAGGGCTTTCTTCGTCAGTTCTTAGGACTTCTTGAGGTCCCGCTAATGGGTGTATATCAGTTCCTGGATCTGCTGCTTAAAATCAATTGCCGAAGTCCTAGCTAGCCAGAAATTTCCTTTTTGCCTCGAGCGCCTCCTTGAGGTCCTGTAGAGAGACATCCATGTTCTGATCTCGTCTCGGCTCTTAGTTCTCCTGCTTTTGGGTGTCATTACTGTTTGCAGCTGTTTTATACGCAGGGCCTGTGGAGGGCAAGACGCCACATCCAAGGCCTGGTAAACCGTAACTGGTTCCGAAGACAAAGGGAGCGTATTGCCTTAGCCAATTCTGGAGAACCGCCGATAATACACGTCCCATAACTACCTCTCCCTCTGCCCCAGAGCAACCCCATCTCCGCAACCTCCCAGCGTAATGTGTGCTGATAATATATAATACTGAGCCGACCTGCAAGGCGTGCAGGGGTTTATCCGCTTGAGCTAAACCAAGCTCTCGAAACCGAGATAGAACGGCTGTCGACCATCGTCCGTCAGTGCTAAATTTGATATTATATACTGGAGCGTTCTCCATATATTCTCAGGCACGGGAGCCACCCCTGGAGCTCCTCCTTAAACAATCCCATCCGCGCGAACACTTCGCGCGGGCCCTGAGGTATACTGTGTCGAAGAGAGAAACCACAATCCCCAGAGCATCCTGATGTAGCTTGGAAAGATACCTAAGACACATTGATTTGGATTGGAGGTGCGAGATATGCCTTGTCTCCAAGCAGTCAGAATCCAAAGCCGTCTTGGGGGAATCAAGAGTTTGTTGGCGAGGGTCAGAGTCCCTGCGAGCAAAGGAAATGAAAAGAAATGGGGAATGATCATCAGCATACAGCTTATTCAAGTTGACGCAAATCATCTAGAGTCGACAAGGATAGGCACCACAGGCTAAATCCAGAGCTAGGGAATGATTGCTTGAGGTCTGCTGAATCGTCATATGACCAAAGCCGATGCCCAAACGGGCAAGGGGGCGAAAAGGGAAAACGAAAGGGGATCATCAGAAGGCCAGTAACCTATCTTACAGTCGAATCTTGCCCGGCAAGCCTCCATCATAGAGAAAGGATAGAGGAAGGAGGATGGCTGAAGATAGAAGAATATATAAAGTTCTGCCTGGGATGCGGCTCCGCTTCAGGCATCCCATTCTGGATAATGGACTCTTCCAACACCGCAAGTTGGAGCTAACGAACTTGAGAACAAGTCCCGAAAGTCCCACCCCCAAGGTCACGAGCTACCAAAGGTAGGCTCACCCCGAATAGTGGCAGCGAGCAGCTTATGTAGTGCTGCGATAATGTAATGAGAACAGGGTAGAAATACGTAGAGGATAGCTACCATCCTCATCTCCCGACGGAGAAGCTATATATTCGACGGCTTTCTGGCGTGCCAGACGCGAGACAATCGCATGGAGCCTTGTATGCTTTGTATGCTTCGGGATCCACAGCTCCATAAAGCATGCCTACAGCATGGGCAGCGAGTGCAAAGGCTCAGGAGAAGTCCATAACTGCGGCAAATTTATAGCCATCGTCGATAGCCCCAGGGAAGATGACAACGTGGTGGTAGGCCGCTGGGGGAAGTATAACGTAAGGCGAATATATGCCATTATGAGAGTAACGCGGCGGCTTGGCTTCTGCAGCTAATTCATCATTTGGCGATCTCACCCCAGTGAAGGCCCTCACCCCCTCTGAAACGTTTAATTCTGTGATTGATAGGATCATTTTCCATTCTGTCCGGGTGATGTCCACCACCGCGAGGATTATCTGAGATTAGGAAGTAAGAAATATGTTTATGTCGTTCGGAGCAGACTTGCATCTGCTCCGTTATGGGGGAGTTAGCAATACTTTGATAATTGTGTAGGTAGGAGGTGCCACAAGAGTGGAAGAAGTGCGGCGCAGGGGTCACCATAGGAGCGAGAGAAGTCGTGTCGAGCATAAGGCGTGGCATGCAAGGTCGAGGACGTGCAGCTTGAGGGTCGCTGGGAGTTCCTCCTCACACCACATATGTGAGCTGGTAAGATAGGGTTGTCAGGTCTGCAATAACTGTCGATGGCCAAGCATGCTCCAGGTGGCCAGCGCGGTGACATGGCATCGTGAAGTTGAATGTAGACCTCGCCGACCTCCTTTTATAGAGAGTCAGCTGCGAGGTCATATAGGCAGCTCCTGAAGAGACTGCCGATCTGTTGGGAGTCGTATACAGCCCTTCATTCGCTACTGGCTTCCACTTCTAAGCTAGTGAGTGGCAGAGGAATCTTCCAATTCGGTTTTTTCCTTGTGGACCGGTTTCTTGTCGCTGTCTTGTTGTATCTCACTAAACCTCCCACCATATACTTCTTTTTGATTGTGTCCATGGGGTATATAGGTTCGAATTGTTATTTAAGAGTAATGTGGAGCCCAGGGGTTGGCCCAGGAGTGGTGGTTCGCGGACTCCCCGCGAAGCATTCTGCGTGGTCTTGGCGACGGAACCCCTTCTTGTTTCCTTCTCGTAGCTAGCGAATACATGACCTTTCTACCTCCCGAGAAGCCCACGAAAAGCTCCACAGTAACTAGTGTTAACAGAATACTCCGGATTGGGCAGCACATCGTGGAGCAAGAGGTATCCGACGGTTTGTAGAGGCATATGGCATTCGAGTAGCGACAGCTTCGTGAATTTAAGTAGTTGTATAAATTGGAAATGGAGGCGGAAATGAATTATTCCTAGTGGGCCTCCCCTTTGTCCCCGCAGCCCCTCATCGTGGTGGGCGGGATTTCCGTTTGCCATTGCGGCTAATGACGAGTCGAGTAGGGTGTTGAGATTTCTGGCGTAAACTTGCTGGAGGTTGTCTGCTTCTACAGATCCCTCGTAGGATAGGCGGAAGTTTGGTCTGCTAATAGGACTGACACAGAGTCAGAGCGAGCTAATAAGGTCCTCCCTCCTTGGAGATGCCTGCTTCCGTTTATTTCGCGGCTATGAGAGGAATTTCGATCTTGGACTATGCGGAGTCGATTAGTGCGATTAGAGAGCTGATGAGACCTGGAGCTCCTTGTTGATAAATAGGCTAGAATGTGCATTGATGTAACGATCTGTATTGTTGAAGACTTCTCTCTAGCGCCGCTGCTATCGGTAGGATACTCGGCATAGCTAGCAACCTCAAGGTCGATATAGACTGAGCAGATCCTGATATTGGTGCTGTAGCACCTCTTCTTGGTCGCGCTGTTATTGGAAGTTAGCTTACACTGTTTAGAACGTCGAGTAAATTAAAGGATAGGAAATAAACAGATACGAAGGAGCAAGAAAATTTACCTGGGCTGGCCACCCCACTGCTATCGCCCGATGTTCTCCAGTTGTTTTCTGTCCTAGATCTTGCCCCCAGAACCATCTTTTCAGATATTTGGATGACAGCACATTTCCCGGTGTTATACTGGTTAATATAGATGGCTGCCAGTCACCAGTCGGCGTCGGTCACACTGTGTCATTATCTATCCCCTCTTTCACCGATAGCTCCTATTACTACCGTGCCCTAGGGTTTGCCCCCAGAACTGCTATGGTTGAAGGCGTAACCGGAGACAGACCAGTTTGGGCTGATGACCAAGTATGTGTGGGTTCGTGTTAAAGCCGGTGATAAGCCAGGGATAAGTTACTTTGGGCTGGTGGCGAAGCCTAGGACAAGTCGGTTTGGGTTGGTGGTGAAGCCGAGGACAAGCTAATTTGGGCTGGTGGTGATGTCTGTGTGGGTTGGTGGTGAATCCAAAGGCAACCCGGTTTGGGTCGATGGTGAGATTTCTGTGGGATGGTTGTGATATCAAAGACAAGCCAGTTAGAGTTGGTGACCAAGTCTGTTTGAGTCGATGGTGAGATCTATGCCGATTGGTGGTGAAGACGGGGACAAGCCGTTTTGGGTAATTCTAAGGCATCTAGGGTAACAGATATCCCCCCATGTCAGACTGATTGATATAGCTGGCAGCCGGTCGCCAGTCGGCAACAGTATCTCTTTCTCCAGTCCGTTTCCCTCCTCATAAAATCCTGGCAATGCATCGTCTTCTGAATGCATTTGATCAATATCGCCTACTCTCGCAGTCTTGGTAAGCAATTGGATCAAGTAGTTTTGCAGATGCAGAAGCCCAGCACCGGTCGGCGGGTATTTTTCAGGGTCGGTTGTAGTGAAATGGGCATGTTGGGAAACAATGTGCCCGGTCCGCACGACTTGATCATGGATCAGAACCTGAGGTCGAACTGGTAGCACGGAACTCGCAGTTGTTTGTTGGATGCTTTTGGAAGTTCAAATGTAACTCTGCTGCTGCTAGTCATACAGTTGTGAGACGTCTGATGTTTTAGAATCGGCTTCGGGGTAAGCAGCAGTAATCGAGTATCAACGCTAATGCGTGAAGCGTTGCTGAACTTCGACGATCGCGTATCCGCACTGGTACGTGGGATGTTGTTTGACTGTGGTGTAAGAAGAGAAGATAGTTTCGAGTTGTCTGAATCTGGGATTGGATCGACAGAACTTTGCTTTGCTTTGTGATTTGTGTGTGCGGTACATATTGGTCTGTGCGGAAGTCAGACAACAGGTTCTAGAATTAGAGAAATCAGAATACACATACCTTCAAGACCACTACTGTGTGGAAAATAACAGAGTATGGGAGAGGATTTAGGTTGAAGGATATAGGACGAAGTTGGAAGACAGTTATATAGCGCTATTGGAGCGATAGTGAAAAGCAACAGTAGCTAGTGAATTCATGAGTGAACAGAATCACCAAGGGGAATTCTGATGTGAATACTAACCAACACCAGAAAACACTCCTCCTCATACAACACCGATGTGTCTCGCGATCCTCAGATTTCGAAAGTTGCAAATCTGAGCTAAGCTCAAGGACATAGCATCGGCCGGAACTTCCATCGTGTGGAGGGGGCATAGGATGGAAGAAGATGTAGGTTGAAGGATGGAGGACAGAGGTAGAAGGTGGTAATATAGTGCTCTTGGGGCGGTAGATAATGAGCGATGGCAGCTAGTGAATGGTATTAGTGAATACAATCATCAGGCGGAATTTTGAAGTGAATTCCACCCCAGGCAATATCGATGCTACCTGGGATCACACATACTCAGATTCCAAAAGCTGAAAATCTGAGTTAATATCCTGGGCATAGTCAGTGGAGCTGAAGGATGAAACAGCTGCCAGAACAGCATCGACCAGTGACGCTTCTTCAGAAGACTCCATTCTGTCTGGGCAAGGGTTGCCCAGGACGAGAAAGGACTAGCTGTAAGATGTATCAGCAATAACGGTGTTAACAATCGATGCCTCCTCAGCCTCACTCACATGAAAGATTTGTGGGAGGTTTGCGAACTGTAATATATGCTGTATTTCATAGTTAGATATAATCCAAATCATCCAGAGTATCTTCACATAATCTTAGAGCTCGATGAGCGGCTGCTAGCTATGAATAGTGTACAGTACTCACTGTGTAGAATAACTGCTCTCTTTGTTGCCCATTCGCTGTAGAGGTGAGGCTATTAGCTACCTAGTCGGTAAAGTAGAAAGGATGGAGGAATGGAGCTGGTAGAAGACCGAGGGGGGTGATTGTGACTCACCAGCAGCCACTCTTCACTCCATGGTCGGGAAAATAGGAAGGATGGAGGTCTGGAGCTAGTAGAAGATCGAGAGGGTATTTATGCCTACAGCCATAGTTCATTCATTGAAGAGTGAGGCTCTTCACTCCTTAGTCGGGAAAATAGAAAGGATAGAGGTCTGGAGCTAGTAGAAGATCGAGAGGGTATTTATGCCTGCAGCTCTAGTTCATTCACTGAAGAGTGAGGCTCTTCGCTCCTTGGTCGGGAAAATAGAAAGGATGGAGGTCTGGAGTTGGAAGATCTGCGGGGGTATTTATGCACAAAATGGGAGGGTTGAATTCACTGAGAGGGTGTCTCAGTGAATGAAAGCCAGCTCGGGGGTACTCCTTGTGGTCATGGGGTCCTCACGTGCTTAGAGAGTCGGCCTCTTATTCATATGGATCGCTCCTGGGGGTACTTAGGCCTTCCGGCTGCAGCCCATTCACTGTGGAAGCCAGGTTGTTAGCTCCGTGGTCAGGGAAATAGAAAGGATGGAGGACTGGAGCTGGTAGAAGATCAAGATGGCCCTTATACCCACAAGCTACGACTTGTCAGGAAAATAGAAACGACAGAGGAATAAAGCTGGCAATAGATTGGAGGGAACTTATACCAACTGGCAGTGGGTTGAGGCTCTTTGCTCGGATCCTTTTGCCGTTGGAGAGTAGACGTGTCTCTCACAGCCTAGAGGATAACCCACTAGGGATAGCTGCTAAGATGAGCTTTAATAGTTAGTTTTCTCCAAGAAAGGGTGTCCACAAGCCAGAGGTACCTTCGCAATCCCCATATACTCGACCACATTAGCCACCGTATTCGGTTCAGAAGTGTGAATTGTAGGAGAAATGAACAAAGATAGAGGAAAAAAAGCATAGAAGGGCTATTATGCCTACGTGGGCCCGCATTCACTGGAATGTGAGCTGCAGTTGTTCGCTGACTATGATCCGTGTTCACTAGAATTCGTTACAAGCCAGGATCTAGTCAATAATTTGAGAGCGGGTGTATCTCTCTAGCTTTGGGGCAATCCGTCGGGGATAGTTACTAAATAGGCACTAATAGTTGGTATTCTCCACAAGAATCAAGAGAAGTATGCCTACAAGCCAGTAGTGTGTTCAAAATCCCTTTCTCTTCTTCTTTAGGCTATAGTGGCTACTGTATTTGGCTGTTGGAGTGATGTGTAAGAAAGACAGGAAAAGAGCCAAAAGAAGGCCCTTCTGCCGGCATTCACTGGAATGTTGGCCACAGTAATTCACTACAATCCAGCTGCAATCACTATAATTTATGATCTTGCCCGGATCAATTTGATGCTGGAGAGTGGGCGTATCTCTCATGGCTTAATGGATAATCCATCAAGGATAGCTGCTGAAATGGGTGACGTTAACTAGTATTCTCCACAAAGGCCAGGAAGAGAATGCTCACAATTCAGGGATATCTTCACGACCCCCGTTTGCTTGTCAACCTTAGCCTCATTGGCACAATATCCCGATTCAGAGTTGTGATGTGTAGGAAGAATGGAGGAAAAAGTCGTAAAAGGGGCTATTTATGTCTAACTGCTGTAGTCATTCACTGCAATGTGTCCACATGCACTAGAACTATGACCCAGCCCGGATCGGGTTTAATTTGGAGAATGGGTGTATCCCTCATAGCCTGGAGGGAAATACGTTAGGGATAGCTCAGAGTGGGCATTAGTAATTAACGTTCGAAAAATCTCAAGAAAACGATGTTCACAAACCAGAGATATCTTACGAATCCGATCTGCTGTTCTCTCCCGGTCATGTGGTGCAATATCCGATCCAGATGTGCGGTGTATAAGAGGAATGATGAAGGATGAATGAAGTTGGTAGAAGATCGAAGGGGTATTTATACCTGTGAAGGCGACTTGATTCTCTTTGCTTCGTAGTCAGGAAAGTAGGAAAGATGGAGGACTTAAGCTGATAGAAGACCAAGAAGGGTACTTACACGCCTCCAGCGACCGTTAAGGTCAATGTGGCTCTGTTAGGAAAATAAGAAGGATGGAGGTCTGAAGCAGATAGAAGATCTAAAGGGGTATTTGACCCGGTGTCCATGAATGAGGCTCTGTGGGGAGTATAGAAAGTATGGAGGCCTGGAGCTGGAAAATCTAGAGGGGGGTGTATTTGTGCAGAAGGTGGGGGTTGAATTCACTGCGAGGGGGACTCAATGAATGAAAGCGAGCCAGGGGGCACCCCCCGTGGTCATCGGGTCCTCCTTGTGCACAAGTGGTCTTCCTGTACTCATAAGATCTTCCCCGTATTCATGGGGTCTTCCTCATGTTCGCTGTGGCCCCTCCCTGTGATCGCAGGCCTGCCCTGGTGTTTAGAAGGATCTAGCCTTGTAGAGATAGGGATGCTAAACGGCGTGCAACAGCTACAGTAGTAGGTCGTTAGTCTTCGAATATTTTTCCTAAACTAAACCCCACTACAATATTCTGCGCGATACTGGTCAACGAAACAGATAAGAATTAATTAAATCTTCAGATTCGACAGAAGCTAGTCAGCTGATATACATCGCATCCAATTACCGCACCACATACGCTGTTCACAAATTAATTGAATTGTTACAGAATTCTGGATTTTTGGAGGATTTTGTCGGAAATGCAAAGACTAATGACCTGGGACGTACGATTCCAACATTTATTGAGCACTGTTAAGGATACCAAAGGATCACAAGGTTGGATATCCACGCCTTCCAGGAAGGGAGTGGTCTGATATCGCAATGCATTAGCTCCCGCGCATGTGGATAATAGGAGAGAATAGGGGAAGGTCTAGTTCCTTCCGTAGAAAGTTACCTGGTTGTTGTGTGTACGTATAGAAGCCTAATTATAGATGTCTGTAAAAAAGCCCTACCTACCACATCCCCACAATAACATTTCCAAATCTCCCCGAAGGATAATCGAGAGATGGCAACACCATTTTGTAAATAGCAATCAAGAGATAGTTCCCCAGACCCTATGAAACAATCGACATGTGGATCAGGGACGAATCCGAATGAATTAGTAGCGACGTCCGTTTGTGGGAGACTTACCAAATCTCGAGACTTTTCCCAGGAGTCGTAAGCATTCGAGCCGCAAATGCATCTCCGTGCATCAATCGCTTCCTCAGTCACTACAAGACCCTAGGCAATCGATCAAGGCGTTGGGAACGACTGCCCCAGAGATTTAGTGACTTAAACCGCCTGCCAAAGTGGAAGCTTCGATCGCCCGCTATATATCCCTTAACTAGTTTCAGTTCATGGGTTGAGTTGTCCCTGTGTGTACGCTGGAGACCATTTCTCAACAAGAGTAAGGGATTGCTTTGCGGTCCTCACCCTCTATTTGAAGAGATTGTCTTACAAGTTCAATTCCAAATCCTGGCAGCTGCTCTTGACCTCACAGTTCTTTACTGCGGTCTGGAAAAAAATGGCCTGGGTTGTGAGGGCGGATTATCCAGCCAAATGGAGCGAAGCTGTCCACAAGTTTATGCAATCAGAAAATGGACAGCCCTCGCTTAGAGCTCTTCGCTTCGTTCGGCCCGCTGTTCCGAATGCTGGGGCCTTGAGTCTAACCTAAATAGACCTATAAGAGGTGACTCTCGCACTTCTCAATCCTGCCTGCTTGTCTTTGAGACTTATGCAGCTTCTTTGCACCAGCGATGTCGAAGTGGTTTTTACTCGAAAGAAAGACCAAAGCACCGAAGGGTGACCCACCGGGGATGACAGAAGATCAAACCTTACCCAACAGCTCAGCTTCATCCTCTATCCCCAAGCTCAAGCTACTCCATGAGCCTGACTCTGCTGTAGTAGAGTAAGTCATTCACTTGGTTTAAGCTCTTAGCTGTAATATCAACGTTACTAAGTGTGCTTTCGCTCTTTAGCATTGTCTTCGTCCACGGTCTCACCGGCGATCGAGAAAAGACATGGGACTGCCTAAAGCGCTATCGCCCCGTGGCCCAAGACGTTACTGCCCACGAAGCTCCGTCAGGCTCGAATCATGACGTTCGGGTATGATGCCTATGTTGTGAGCTGGCGAGCAATGGTCTCGAAGAACAGAATCGGCAGCCATTCCAAGAATTTGCTGGCCGCTCTGGCAACTTATCGAGAGGACGATGACACTGGAAGGATAACCCGCTGAAGCTTCTTGGCTTATTGCCAACTCTACCAGAACGATCATCCCATCGTATTTGTCGTTCATAGCCTGGGAGACCTTGTGTGCGAGGATGTAAGTCACGATCAATCCCCAAGTATTGATAAAAGCAGTCGCTGAGCTCCATTGCATAGGCCCTCCTAGCATCCAAAAACAGCGCAGATAAACATCTTCAGAACATTCTCAAGTGCACTCGCGCCATCGCCTTTCTTGGCACACCGCATTCGGGCTCCGGACTCGCAAAATGGGCTGAACTGTTGGCCAAATCGATTGGCCTTATCAAACAACAAATGCTCAGATCCTCAAAGTTCTGGAAAGCGATTCCAAGGTATTGGCGAGGATTCAAACAGAATTTCACACTATGATAAGAGCGAGAGCAACCGAAGGACATTCGCCAATTGGGATCACTTGCTTCTATGAAGAATTGCCTTTGCAAGGTATTGGCGAGGTGCGTGTGGCACTGGAGCAGTGTTATTTCCTCAAACTGTGACACTGTATTGGTCTATTTACCCCCACCATCGCCAGCCAGCTATTGCTCTTGTTGTTGATGTCGCTAACCACCTAGCTGCAGGTAGTTCCAATGCATTCCGCTATTCTACCTGCCTATGCGCAGATAGGGATCCACAACAACCATATGGGAATGACTAAATTTGAGAATGAAGACGACCCGGGCTTTGTTAGTGTTGGAGGAGAACTTCGAAGATGGGCGAAGGAGCTGAAACCGTCACCTGGTAACCTAACCCCGTCGATTAAATAAATCTATGCACCATCTTGATTCTTCTACAACGACCTCATGTAGGCGTTCGAAGCAACACATTTCACCTCACTACCCTAGGGCCGTGGTTTCAGATATCTCTCTACTCTAGTTTCCTATGTCTAACTACGTCTATAATAAAATGCCACAGTTCAGTTGTAAAAGCAACGCCATGATGTCTCCGAAAGTGGATCTTGACTAACGTTTTGAGTGCGCTCGAAAAAGAAGCCGTTCTCACCGACAAAGACAAAGAATGCCTGCAGGCGTTATTTCTGACTGACCCTCTCGACGACAAGACCGGCATCGAAGAGACAAAAGGTCAACGAGTCGAAGGGACTTGCGGTAGAAAAGGGGGTGGAGTTATCGTCAAATCACATCCCAGGGCCAACACCTAAACGAGTTTTCCAGAACACCAAATTGCACACATCAATTCCCACGACCTTGGATTACCTATCTTTAAAAATTCTAGCTATATAGATAATTTTGTTGTGGACTTTTACTTGCGCGCGTCGTCTACTTGCGGCAGGAGGGAACCACTTCGCGAAGCGGGATTCTCGATAAGCGGTGGTAGTTGCAACATGTCCGACAAGCATTAGTTACTTTTTTTTATTGGACTAAGACAGAGAGAAGGAGCCAGACTATATATATTCGTCTGGGTTGATTGTGGGTACGTTTTATTTTATTTTTATTTTTATTTTTTTGACGATGCTACAATGTAGATATGTTGCACTTTTTTGGTTTTCCGAGCACTGTGTGCGATTCTGCCGTTGATGGGGCATTGAGATGGACGACGGCCCAGAGGCAAATCAACCATGCGAGTAGACAACTCGATACTAAGGATATGGTTCCGCGGCCGTTGGGCTCTTGAATAAAACCAACTCTTGTCGACAGTCCCGTGTTGTATTATCTACGGTAGAGGCACACGCCATTAAACAGGAGGAGGGCATAATAGGTCTATTTCACATGAATAATGGGAGAATGAAGCCAACGCATGAGAAATGAGGAGTTCATATACAGTTTTCAACAATATCGATATTACAGAGTAGAAGGCAGAGCAAGAGCGAAGTCTCTGCATTTTAAGACAATTGATGGGGCATTGATGGGTTGCATTATCAGAGGCACTAGTGGAGGAGAACAGGTAGATGCCTAGCTAGATTCGCGATACGCAACCTCCACATCTGTCAGGGACTCCGCAATCTCGGTCCCATCCAAGCGTGGGGGGCTGCAAGACTAGGACACTATCGAGTTCAACTAATAGAAAGTCCTAGAGATTTCAATCTCTATGCTCTATACAGAGTACGGGAATTCTAGTCAGCTAAACTCGACGAGGGAACTGCAGATGACTTTGGATCGTTGAATCTGTTACATGCCGGTATCTGTGAAGACCATAGGGATTGATTATCCTGAAGTAATCCAAAAAAAAAAAAAATTTATCGTTTTCTTTTCTTTTTTCTTTTTTCATTGTGGAGAGATGTTAACAGAAACACTCATACATATCCTCTCGATTCTCCAGAATGACGGACTCAGCAACATATGCCAGGAACTTAGAGCTTCTTTCTATGCTAGCTTCTAGAATGATGTTTGTGGTTTAAAGTATTTCAATCGTTGGCAATGGCGTGCTGGAGTTCTCTCTTCATGATTTCTGCTTCCACCAAAGCCCACGGGAGCACTTCGTGCCCAGGCTGGCGTTTCGTGCACATGGGAGTGCTCTGTATTCACGGGAGTGCCTCATGTCACCCAGGATCCACTCCGGGGGCTTAGTATTCACTGCAAATGAACTTTCATTCACTCAAACCTGCCACCTTGTGTATAAATACCCCCCACCCCATTTCTTTCGAAAATTTCCTTCCTCTTTCCTGTTATATCTGCACAGGCCAGAGGGGTCTTCCTTCAAACTCCCCAGGATGCACCCCCGGCTTTGTATTCACTGCAAATGGACTTTCATTCACTTCAACCTGCCACCTCGTGTATAAATACCCCTCCTTCATTTCTTTCGAGGTTTTCCTTCCTCTTTCCTATTATATCCGCGCGACCAAACGCCTTCCACTACAGACAGTATTGGGGGGTGTGGGGGTATTATAGATATGACAGCTTCTATATCGCTCTGAAGACCTGTGACGACCAGATCTGGATACTGCTAGCGCTATTATTATTTCTGCTATAGTTACCAGGCGGCTCACAACCCGCCTACCATGAACATCGGCTGCCGGCCGATGAAGCAGAACTGGTACTAGAGGATCATGGACTATAGGTGAGTCAGCTACGCCTTTCTCCTTCATTTCCAAGTGAATGTGACAAGCTGATCTAGTAGTGAATGAAGAATCTACTGGGAATTAAACCGCTTCCTCCGCCCTCTTTCCTCCACCTTCCTTCCTCGCTCCATCATATCACAGGCCAATCACAACGACCAAAGACGAGCCATCTGCTGGCTCGTCGCTCTGAAAAAGTGGTGTTAAGCAGGACAACTTTCATGGCTCGTATGCCATAGATGGGAAGTAAGTAAATATCCTCCCTCATCACTTTCTCCTTCATCACACCCCACACACTCAGAGTTTAACGTGAAGTGAGGTGTATAGATCTTCGATCATGAGGTCTGGATTTGCTCTACCTGGCCCACTATTGCCGCTGCCGCCCCTGTCGCCCATAGACGGGGTGGAAGAAAGAGCAGAAGAACCATCAGTAAGTTCAACCCCATTCATATTTTCGCACGTGTAAGCTAATAATTACATGTTTACAAAGATTGGCTGAGCGATGTACCGTTAGTATCGAGTCAACGCTTTCCATGGTGGTTGCTACTGCCGAGGAACGAACCCTCATCCGCTAGAAAAGAGATGAGGAGAAATCCTTCTTGGAGAAGTTGGGCTTTATGGGGCTTAAGAACGGCAGAAGAATGACAGACAAACAATGTAAGATACTAAACAAGCTTCATGACATGGAGGGCCAGTAAGTAGACATTCCTCTTACCTTTATACACAAAGGCTAACATGAAGTGTTTTAGCTCGGCATGGTAAGCAATTGCTCCAGCCTCTCGCTGTTTTCTGCCCTTGTCACATACTATAAAAGTGTGTCTATCATGCTTAGAGCACGAACCTTCTTCCTCTCTGTTCACTAAGCTTTGTGACCATGACGCCAAACAGCTGGCCAACACTGGTATCACGAGGATGTTCAGAGCCCACTTAACTTCCTGGCTGACGCCGCATTCCTGGCTCAGCCACAGCCCTCGCAAGCATCTGCAGGGACTATGCCTGCTGACATCGGTCCTTACCATATCCTCTAGAGGCAAAACCCCGGCCGACCAATATAGTTACAGCATATGATTCTCCCGAAAATCTACCGTTTCATATCGAACGAGATTGCTTTTACGGGAAAGCCGACCAGCGAAACGGTCGGGAATCGGAATAAGCTTATAATATACTTGAATATACACCATTGCACTTCGAGCGAGATTGCTTTACCTGACACAAGACAACGGCCGGCTGAACAGTTGGAAATCGGAATATACTTACGGTACACGGCTTCCCGAAAACAACAATTCCAACTATAGGAACCAGCTATAGGAAGGAGAACACCGATGTCCACGACTACCACAAGAGTGAGGACTACAGGAGAGATTGCCTCCTTTACAGCAAGCGATGCAGGTATAGCATGCAGGGAGTATAGGGGATCACGGCTTGTTCCCAGCTTAACACAACACCCACGTGCGGTGTTAACGTATGAGTCGAGGCAGGTTTAGGATGGGGGACACCTATTCTATTGGAAACCCAAGAAGTAGTTGGGTCGCCTAATCAAAGGCAAGTGCGCGCTTTAACAAATGAGGTTGTTAGATGAATTGGGAGCTTGGATTTCCCAAGCGCTCACAGGAGCGAAGTCTAGATGGATTGGGAGCCGTTATTCCTTAGTGACAGACTTGGAACACTCAGAAGCCGAGAAGGGTGGATATGTATGCCATGTGTCGGGGAATTCCCAGGCGTTGAAATGCGGTTGCCGGAACTAGGTGCGGAGCTGTATCAGGGACCGGGGGACATTCAAGTGACCGCAGGATACTCTCATCTTCAAACTGGGTGTGGAGGTATATCAGAGACCGGAGGATATTCTTTTTTTCGCGCTGGGTTGAGGCTTTTCCTTTCGGTATTCAAGGGAGGGAGGGAGGACAAACGCGACTCCAGACTGACCAAGACCATCCAACTCATCTCTTGTTCTGGAGCCTCCAATCCCCAAGCCGTTTCCGCTCAAAGAAATTCAGGAACTCAAGCCTCCGGAGCTGCTCGAGGGGCTGCTGGACAGGAGGTTGCAGAGGCTGTCGCAGAAGCCGCCACCAACATCGAACCTGCCGTCCAATTAGATGCCCAAAATACTCAAGAAGTCACACAAGCCGCTGTTGCGAGGAAGCTAGTACAAGCATAAGCCAGCTGGTTCTGAAGGCCAGGCGACAGCTCGATAAGGTGATCACTGATCGTAAGTTCGTCCAATATCCTGCATATAGCTGTAACTGACTTGCCTCTTCTGCTCTTCTAGAGGATGTCAAGAACCTGAATAACTGGTTCGAGAGAGAAGCCCAGAAAAATATTTGGATGATGCAAGCAGGAGGGATCCCCCTGAACACACATACGGGCACTTAGAAGGAGATTGTTGGTATGTTGAGCCTTCCCGAGGCTGTTATTTCTTCATTCCCTCTACTAGAAGCAGACTAACTCCGTTTAGGCTTCTCAAACTTAGCCGGCCTACATACCTCACATAACGTCATTTTCCAAGATTCCATCAAATGGGTTTTTGAAGCTATCAACTTCTCCCCAGACTCAGCATCCTGGTTCGATGACATCCGCAATGTGTAATTGACCAGCAAGAGGGGGAATAAATGCATGAGAAATTACAATCCATTCACGATGTCTTGTTCCGATATCCTATCGAATAGTTCCTCGAAACCATCAACCCTTCCCCAGACTCAGCATCTTGGCTCGATGACAACCGCGAGGTGTGGTTGACGAGTAAGAGGAGGAATAGGATGCTTGGGGGATATGGCTCGGAGGGGAGAGTGTTGGGGATGTTGTCTGGATTTCCAGATGTTGAACTTGAGGAGTTTGACTTCTAGGAGGTAATCGAGAAGTTCTATGGGGATGAGGGGTGAAGTTGCCGCAGACATAGGGATAGAGACTCTCACTACTGCCGAACCCATTATCCAAGCCGGTTCCCAAGCGGCACAGAAAGTCACACAACCCGCCGCTACCCAGCAAGCCAAAACAGCGTCAGCACCACAAGATTAGAACACCGTCAGCAAATTTTGTCTCTTTAGAAACAATGTCTCCCAATACAAAGGGAATCATACAGGGAAGGGATAATTCCTACTATCTATTATCCTCAGGTATGTGTCGAGAAGATTCGTGAGAAAAATCGTACTTACTAACGCAAAATCAACCCGCAGCCGCCACGCATAACAAGAGAATCAATTACGATCCCACAGCCTGCTATGTCGCACCTCAGCCTGTCACCGCTGATACACCTCAGATCTCTACTCGCCGTAATTGCCAATTTCTAGCTGATTGTTCGTCCTATCTCTCTCTTCCCTAGTCAAACGATCATCGTATCTCTTCTCGTCGCAATCGGATACCATTAAGACGAGGGCTGGGGGCTTGTTATTTTACCAATACCATCCGTGTTGGTACTTTGGCCCTATCTCTTCCCTGATCAGGCGACTCCTCCAGTCGCGATAGGATACCATTAAGGCGAGGGCCTCCGGCCCTAGTCATTTTACCAATACTTTCCATGTTGCCACTTTGGCCCTTCATACTGCTAATAAAACGACTTCAGTCGCGATCGGATACCGTTAAGGCTAGGGCCTCCGGCCCTCGTCATTTTACCAATACTTTCTATGTTGGTACTTTGGCCGTATCTCTTCCCTGATCAAACGACCATCGCATCTCCTCCTGTTGCATGTTGCAATCGGATATCATTAAGGCGAGGACCTGGGGGGACATTTTATTAACTCTTTCCCTGTTGGCACTTTGGCCCTATTCCCAATTTATGCCAGTGCCAAAACACTGCGGAGGTGGGTGTCGCCACCCCAGCCCACGCCACAGGTAACGATATATATTAATATATTATCAGCTTAGCAGAGGAGACTCACTAGAACGGCTAGCGTTAGCGTCATTCCGCTAACCACATCCAAACAATAGCTTTCTTGCTATCCTGCGATCTCCATCATTATGGCCACCAACATATTGTACATCAACAACTTTAGCAATGGGGATCAGTCGAAGCATCCTACTGCTTCGAACTACTCACAGTGCAATCCTAATGTATACGAGCAGAAGATCGATTCTCTGTGGGCAACTCATGGAGCTGAACTTGGGGATACATCATCCCCAACCCAACCCGGGTTGTCTCCGATGACAACGCCAAATCGAGTAGTTCCGGGTAAGAACAAGGTCAAGAAAAGGAGTGAGTCTGGGGTGAGAGCACGGTCAAGAAAGGAGTGAGTCTTGGGTGAGAATATGGTCAAGAAAAAGAGTGAGTCCGGGATGAGAACATGGTCAAAAAAGGAGTGAGTCCGGGGTGAGAACATGGTCAAGAAAAGGAGTGAGTCCGGGATGAGAACATGGTCAAACTCACACAGGTCTCATCACCGGCCCACACAGGCTTGGACCGACAGTCACTTTTTAAAGACAGCTGGTATCCCCGCTAGGGATGTCCCCGTCTTCGTTGCCCTCTTAGGGGTCGTGGTAACCCTTCCCTGAAACCTGGCCATCGACTACAACCTCACAGGGGAACAGATAATTTCCCAAGCTACCTAGAGCACAACGAACAAATTAATCTTGATGCCAAAGAAGAAATTACTCGCCCAATCAGCGTGGAATCTGTCAAAGTAGACGTCTCGGAAGCGCAAATAGGTCGATTCAAGTTACTTGGATTCCTAAATCGGGCCGCCAACCCAGGGATGGGGACCTAGCTTGGATCTCCACAGCTATATATTATTCTCAGAGCAGCCCCAATATATACAAGCAGAAGATCGATGCTCTGAAATTCTTCCAGAGATGGGCGGGTCTAGGTGGTGAATGATGGGTGGCTTAGAGAGCTCAGCGCTCTCAAATAAGTAAGCTAATTCTTCTCCATCAATCCTCCAACAATTGTAATTTCTACTGACTCTATTTAGTCATGTGAGCAGGGAGGGGCTGAATGCACTAGCAGAAGCATCCCAGTGTCGCTCGAGATGCTGCAGCTAAAGGAAAGACCCAATGGCACCGACTCGTTAGATCCGATACTGTCAAAGACGAACCCAACTCCGCTAAAGATGTATCAGCCAAGTTTGCAGCTGTTAGATACTGCTGCTCGCTACTCTTCACGAGTCAGTTCAGCAGAAGACGAAATGTGTGGGGAAAGCCGAGAGACTTCGGCTTTCCCAGCATAGATGCCATGCTTAGCAAGAGAATTAATTTTGATGCCGCGACTTGCTATGTCAGGCCTCAATTTGTTGCTTTACCTCCGCTAAAAGCAGTATAACCGCCTGTCACCTACAACCATCGGATCTCAGCGCCAGTTTCGCTTTGCTACGAGGAACCGCAGAGGCCATTGACCCGATGGTAGTCGACCCGCCGAAGAATCCATGCAATGCTACCTCACGAGCGAGGACGAGTCTAACCAAGATTATATTAACCTCCATCTGGAGCAACTTTTCCAGATGTTCCCGAACGCTTCCTTAGAGCAGCTTGCTCAGGCGTTCGGCAGCTATTCCCACGGGCGGTTATTGGAAGTACATATGGAGTACGAGAACCAACTCCTCCAGCAATCCACCATTTCAACACAACCTCCCATCAGGATGGACCAGAGCCACTCCAAAGGATATTAGCGGTCCGCCTATCACCGTACCTCCGTCTTCTACCGCTACCCCACTCGTGTCTCCTCGAGTCACAATTGCCACTTCCCAAAAGCCAGAGAGCATTTGCCCAACGACAAAAAGGGCACACCCACCCAGCCTCGCAGTTCGGATTCATGGGGGAAAGCAGAGTCAAAAGTGCTTCTCTTCTAACTGATTGTTTGCCGTCGCAATCGGATACCGTTAAGACGAGAGCCTCCAGCTCTATTAAGTTACCAACTTCACGCCTTTGGAACAGTAATACACCGCGGAGATGGATGTTTCCACCAATCAACAATGTTAGAGTGCCTCATCTGCTTTGATGATTGCCGTGTTTCAGATGCGGCAACCCTCTCTCCGAGCACGGAGGCAGCCCTAAAGGGGCTGCCTCCGTGGTACAGCCGCCGGCTTTCTATAACGAAGACCTGAGAAATCCATCCTTGAATGGAGAATCAACCGTCTATCCTAACACATAATGTCGGTAGTTATTATCAAATCTTCAGTGATAACTGCAATATTCCTCCTCGCTATTCGCCATTGCAATCCATTAGACGATAGTCTACTGTTTCTGTCATCGCCACCAGACCTTTTCCTGTCCTGCAATTCTTTGACGCCCGCGAGGTCTTCATATGCTACCTTGCGTGGTAAACTTATGGATGGGGAGTAAGGGTAGCTCGGACCAGTGCCGAGATGGATGTCATCACCTCAACTCAACCAGGCCTCTACTTTTCTGGCTCAATGTCGCCATTGCAATCAGATACCATTAAGACAAGAGCTTTCAACTCTTGTCACATTACCAACATTTTCTCTGTTGGTTCTTTGGCCCTTGTTCGTAACAGAGCAGAAACACTGCGGAGATGGAGCCCCAACCCACGCTATTGGAAGTTATATAATCAATTTATTACCTAACGGAGGAGAGTTGAGAATTTCTGAACTACCGTTTCGGCCGCAGTACCAGTGTTAGCGCCATTTCCGATAACACTCTCCAAACATCAGAAGGTTTATAAAGAATATTGGATGCCGAACATCAGATGCAACTGCTCCAGAGATTTATAGCTAGAGCAACAAGAGCGCTATTGTGGGATGTTAATGGGGAGGACTTGCTTAGCTTTTTGAGAAGGGGGATGCAGTGACCTTGGATTAAGGATGCAGATATGAATGGGGAGGAGCTTGTCGTCTTTGTAGCTACTCGAAGGTGTGCGTTAGTTCGCTCTGCACTAATATGCGCCGTACTACTTGATACTCCCAGCATATACCTCTCATGTCGGCGTTTACCCACTTCAGTGCGAGAACAACTCATCACTCATTATATAATTCCTTTTTCCTTTCGAGAGATGTCTATATATACACAAGCTGTACTCCGTACTCTTACCTCAGCGAGCTCAGGCCCTCGCTCGGCGCAAGCGCGCGCTAAGCCTAAAAAGGAACTGCGCCTGAGCGCTGGATGCAGCATTTGTTAGAGAAGTTTTGGTGTAAACACCGCGTAGTTCATTGATTTCAACCGAGCTGCTTATATAGTTTGCAATAACAAGACTACATATTTTTAAAAACTAAATCTATGGGAAAATTGCCTGAAGCTCCTTTATATAGGGGGTGTTAGCCGGGTGTGGCTACTTCATTTTGTGTGGCTACTCTATCCTATTCCACTTCCGCGGACGTATTCTGCGCGGTCTTGGCGCCGGAACCCCTTCTTAGTTCTTTCTCGTAGCCAGCGAATATACTAGCCCACCGAATGCTCCACAGTACTTATATAGGTATGTAGACACCGATAGTTAGGCGATCTCATAACTACAGTTAGGTACCTTTAACTAGCTCTAGGTGTATTCGGTCTCAAGTGGAGTTTTGTTGGGGTACGGCCAGAAGCGCTACACCAAGCATAAGTGCTAATGGCTAGGCGTTCACATGCATGCCGGCCGACCTTTTACTCAAAACTTTTGGCAACCCCGCTTTTGTTGTCAGTCAATTGATTCCAGTCAACGAGCAGCTCAGCCAACAGCCATTTTCGCCTTTGACTAGTGTTTAATCCATCTGTACCCAGTGTTCTCAGGCTGTACATATTGCCACCCTCTGCACGGAAACCTCTTCTGACTTCCGCTCGAGTCTTTGTCTTCACGGTGCGGTTTAAAAACGCTTTCAGCTGCCCTCCACAATGTTTATCCTGGACGATAGGCATAAGGACATCATCAGGACCTATCCGGTTGATGGTCGCTTGGACAGATTCCACAAGGGTTAGTTCTGTTTCTAAGGCTCCTTCAATAGGTCGGCGGCTTACTACGTTTCACAAAGATTACCTCGACTTTGTTGTAAACACTCCTTCAGAACCTTCCTTCAACGACATCGCCAGCTCAGCAATCACAGACTAAGGTATCTTCCTATGAATCCAGGCTTGAAAGACATGCTAACTAAGTGCTCTTGTAGGGCCCCAACGCCTGATCAAGAAACTCCTTACATCCCTACTGGGACTGGACGCTGCTGAAGAGCTACCATCTCATCGTGGATCATCACGCAAGTCCTTGGTAGATAATATTCTGCAGTGGGACTGCTTCGGGCTAGTCTACAAATATGTGAGTTCGAGCGCTGCTTCTTGCTATTGTGTTCACGCTGACTGAAATGGCAA